>DWAN01000191.1:0-28154 GCA_018230445.1 Heliconius hewitsoni | reverse complement strand
ATATATATATATATATATATATATATATATATATATATATATATATATAATTTAAGCTAATTTATATACATTGTACCGGCAATCGCCGTAATTTCGTAATGTTATACAATAAATACCTTCCTAAAATATATAGAATGCCATAAAGAAAAATTAGGTAAAAAAAATTAAGTAGAAAATTAGGTATATGAAATTTAGGTCGAATGCGCTATATTCATAAATAAAGTACATTTTAACCGTGAATCTGTTATAGGATCTGTTCCAGTGTTTAGAAATTTATCTTATCGTGTGCTTGTATATTGTCTATCACTTTAATCAGTGATAAAAACCATACGATATCATATACTGTAGCCTATTCTACTTCTCTTTCTTGTATCATACGTTAGATAAATATGTAACTATATTTTTTTATTGTGACAATATGTTATATTTATTATTGTCGTGTGACATCGTATGCCGTTTACATTATTTTTTTTGTTAATTTTATGTATAATATTTAATATATTGTAATATATAAATAGTTGTGTTATTGTCCATAATTTACCTAACGCTTATTTAGATTTTGGTAATTATAAATTAATATAATGAAATAGAATTTAAGTTATTAATTGAAAAAGAAAAACATCTCAACAATATAACTTGTTCTTATATTTTATTAATTAATCGTTAGTGATGAAGAAGGGGCTCCAAATATACATCAAGAATTCTTAAAGAAACCAGAAAGGCAGCAAGTCACGTGGCCCACACATTATCTAGAGCCAGAAAAAGAAAGCGAGAAAAGCTTAGTGAAAAAAGCCGATGATCTTACAGACAAAGTATATATGTATATATAAATTTTATCAGGCGTAATTTTGTTTTATTTCTTAAGACTTTTTTTTTGTTGAAAACGTTATTTTCTCCAATTTTTTTTCCATTTTTTATATGACGTTTCACATTTTTTATACGTTTTCTAACAATTAAAAAAAAACATTTTTCTCCCTTAAGTGTGGAATAACATTATAATAAGTATTTCGTCGTTTACAGATAGCTCATAATTTTTGTGACTACATGAAACAGTTAGGTGGCGATCAACAATCACAACTTTTTACTCCAAAAGCTATAAAAGAACTTTTTCAGGTAAAAAATATTTCAATAATGTAATAATAATGTTGACACACTTCTCTACTAGGTATAGGTATAATGATAATTTCAAAATGTTTCTACGTACAGATCGAATTCGACACTCATGTGGCAAGAAGCTTACAAGTGGTGCCCAAAGAAATGCCAACAGTAGAAGAGAGAATTGCTAACGTAACAGAAAATCCTGAGGTCGTTTTTTTTCAATATAATTTCATTAAAACAAAATAATCATTTCAAAACAAAATAAAAACATGCTATGTCCGTTTGTTTTTTATAATAATTAAAACTATAAATATTTTAGAAATCACGATATGCCGCTCTAGCTCGTGAAATATCGAAAGACATGGAAGCGGAATGTCAGAAAGACAATATATGTGCCTTTAATCGCAGTCTACCGAATAAGCAACAGCGGCGTGCTCCTCGAAACGACACCAAAAATTTGTGGCAATCAGCACGTCACGTACCGCAGGATCTCGTAACGTTGAAAACTGTTTGGGAGGGTATTACCAACCTTAGGTAAAAGGATTACTCTTACTACAACTTTATTATTTGTATTAACCAGAAATATATCATCATCATCATTTGATTAGCGTTTCTTCGCTTTCAGTCAGCTCAGTCTCCATATAAATTCTCTATTTAAAAAAAGACAATTATTTTATATGCTGAAATCAAGCAAGTCAATACTGAGATCTTTTCAACTTTTATCCCACTTGGGATGCTTCAGAAGATTATATATTTTAGCTTGCGCTTTTTTTCTTAATAGCAGGTAGTTAAAGAGACCTAATATCGAAACGTTCCAATTGTCGATTTTTAATGAAATCTGCTTTTGACATTGCGTGTTTGACTAGAGCGAAGAAATTAAAACACTTTAAATAGAAATATTGCCTAAAACTATGTTATTTATAGTCACAGGGCAGTGTCACTTCGCTACAAGGCCTCAATTTTCAAAGATTTTTGTGAACGAAACTGCCTACAACACAACCATTGCTTAGACAGCTTTTAATCGGTTTTTTTACTATACCTTGACCGTTATGGTACATAAGATGTGCCATTTCTTAAATTTTGTATACTCTATTAGTTCGGCAACACAAAACGTTTCATTCAAATTCGTCCAGTGGCTCCGAAGATGTTCGTATACAAAACGACACAATTTTTCAAAATTGATCAATTCTGTTTAACTTTTTGTGTCGCCTTTATTTTTTAAATTATATTCAATGTACAGAATCATTTTTTACCTGCTCAATCACAATATTAATAAACGACATAAAATTTTAATTTTAAAACGTTTTCTAAGGGCTTAGAAGAATCATAAGAGTCTAGTTTAGATAGATCCATCTCTATTCACATCTTCTTTAAATAGTTGTATATTTATTTATTTTATTCAAAACTATAAAGTATTTTTATATTATTACTTCAATAAAGATGCACTAATATTTTTCTTTTTTGTTTTATTAGAAGCGTTAAGGAGTATTGCCGTTGGATGATAGAACACCCAGAATATCGAAGAGCTCCATATCTGAGAAGTCTCGGCATGTTCGACTCTGCATTACTAGACGCTAGGCTTACCTTCGAAGTTCAGCAACAACTATCACCCATGGTCTCTCCAACAGATATTCCAGCACCTATAGATCATATTCGCAGAAGACTGTCAATATTAGCCGACAATGAATCTACAAGTTGATGCATCCGTTTTTTTTATTCTAAATATCAAATGTAATCTGTTTGCATAATAAAATTTCTACAATTTCAAAACAACTTTATATAAAACACTTTGATGGAACTATTGTTCATGTTATTTACTTGCATCTAGAAAACAATTAACGAAAAAATAGTATTAAAATGTAATAATATTTATTACCAAGTTTTGACCAAGAGTCAAATAATTTTATTTGAATAAAATGATTAAGAAAGTTACATACTTAATTTTTTGAACGTCAAATATTGTACCCCCAGTTCACTAAAGTTAATGTCTCAGATCTGTGAACAACCGGCGCAAGAAACTCAGCGGGATTTTTTAAATCAACTATTTACAAATTCACTCTTATTAGTGACAATGATACCTTTGAAACAGACTAGACCGAACCTTTCGTTCTCAAGGAGTTTATCATTCATCATTCCTTTTTAAACTCAAACATCGGTTCTCAATTTTTTTGTAATTATAATATAAAACATTGTGGAACGTTTTTGTGTTCCTATCGTAAAAGCGACTACATCGTTTTATAGCTTTACGCCGTATCCCCCACATAGGCAGGCATATTGTTACGATACTCCGTTCCCATTGAGTTGCTTCCGTTTTCCACTTTCTGGAGGAATTGCATATCTCTCTAAATAACAATTCTAAATCAATATTTATTATTTGGAGGTCCGCCGTGGTGCAGGGCACAAGCGACCGAAATGTGACAGGTTGCGCATACAAATGAGGGTGGAAGCGTCTGCGCTCCTTTTACGGGAGCAGCATATAGGGTAAAATATAATATTTCACACCTATACCTAAAAAAATAAATATCAAGATTCGTCAACAGTTTAGACGTAGGATTATGATTATTAATTCATGATTTCTATCCATACTGTATAACATGTGACGCAGTAACGCATATATACCAGTAATGTAAACACCTTCTACAAAAATGTAGTATTTTTGTATTTAAACGTTGCCGATCTGCCACTTTTCATTCTCAAAAAACATACCAGAACGAGAGAGGGATATCTCTCGTTCTATTTTACGCAATTACCTATTTCTATAATATCGCGGATATCTACGACTCGGTGTCAAGGCGTGTGTGATGTTGTCGTTTTGATATTATATGTTATTGTGTGTATGCATCATTCTTAGTAAATGGCGTTTTATTTTACAACGATAATTTTATTAATTATTGTGTTTGAAAAAAATACTTTTTATTTTTCGCAAAATTTCTTTTCTTTTAGTTGTATTAGGCTTTTATAGAGTAAAGTGTGTATGTGTGTTGTATCTTTTAAAATTCGTCGTTGTAAGTCGTTGATGACAGTGGACGAGGCGAAAGAGGTATGCAGAGACCGTAGCATTTGGCACTCCGTTCTCTCTGGCTACCCCGCTAGGGATAAAGCGTGAAGCTAAGTTAAGTTAAGTTAAGTAGTTAAAATTGTGCTTTCATTTAAAGTGGTGAAGATAACAACACATAGTTAATCCTAATATACTAGTATATTTTTATTTTTTAGTATATGATGCTTATGTAATTGTGTCAGTTCAATCATATCTGATTACACACAATTGTTATCAGCTATCTATATATTTATAATACACTGTAGCTTCATTCTGTTTATACAAAACACTCCAAGAAACACTGCCTTGCACTACTATTCTTGAAGTGAAATGAAAAAGTGAAAACTAATAAATATGCTGCATAAAAATTTGTTTTGTTTTTACATTCATGTGATAAATAAATTAAAAATCTATAAAACTCTTCCGACACTGTAAATAGAGATGATCATGTACTTATTTGAAATCTCACATAATTTTATTCCGTACCTACTTCTGTTAGTAGCATAAAGATAATGATTAGCGCGTTTTATTGTACATGGATTATGTGTACGTAGATATATATTTACTTGCTCTATAATTTATTTGTAGGTGCAAATTGGAACACTTAACATCACATAAAACAGCAGGCAAATCAATAAAAAAAAATTATACTCATTTTGCATAAATTATTGGTTGAAGTCAACATGCCACACAGTGACGGTGATAGTGATAAAAAAGCGAACTTTGAAGATGTTTTAAACAGTGCAATAGGACAGTTTGGAAAATATCAATTGTTAAATATATTATTGATCGCAATTCCTGCTGCTGCTTCGGGTTTCATGGCTGGAGACTACATATTCACAGCAGGAAAACTTCCGTATCGCTGTGCTGTACCAATTTGTGACGAGGATCCTCCGGAGTACGCACCAGCATGGATATTAAATGCTATTCCAAGAACATCCACCGGATTTGATGATTGTTCCCGTTACGCAATCTTAGCGAATACCACACTATTAGTAAATAACAACTGCCCAGCTGATCTGTTTGATACAAGTAAGATTATTCTATGCGAAGGATATGTGTACGATAGAACGAATACAGTAGTTTACGATTTTGGCTTAGAATGCCAGGAGTGGCTGAGAGCTCTAGCAGGGACGTTAAACAGTCTAGGTGCAATGGTTGCTCTTCCTCTTGCAGGCTACATATCCGATCATTTTGGACGTCGCATGTCTATTATATTTTTTGCGTTTAACGTCGCTTTAATAGGATCATTAAAATCTTTTTCTATTAACTATGCTATGTATGTGACTTTACAATTGTTACATACGGCATTAGGAGGTGGGCTATATAGTGCTGCATATATTTTGGCAACTGAATTGGTTGGTGCCAAATTTCGAGTTCCTACAAGTGCTACAATGTCGTCTATGTTTGCTTTAGGCCAAGCTTTATTAGGAGCAATTGCGTCTGTTGTACCTGAATGGCGAAAACTGTCGCTGACATTATTTTTACCCATTTTTTTATTGCTTTCTTATTATTGGATCGTAACGGAAAGTCACCGATGGTTACTAAGCAAGAATAAAAATATTAAAGCTAAAAATGTTTTAGAACATGCCGCTAGATTAAATGGGCGAACCATATCTGACACCGTAATGAATTTTCTACTGAATGCAATCCCACAGAATAGCAAGGACCCAAAGGAAAACAGCACATTTTTATTCTTTCGCGTCTTAAAATCTCCTGTTATGTTACGTAGATGTTGTACTACTCCCGTATATTGGATAGCAACGACATTCATCTACTATGGTTTATCTATCAATTCAGTTAGCTTATCTGGAAATATTTATTTAAATTATACTCTGACAAGTCTTATTGAAATACCAGGTTACTGGACAGCTTACTTAGTATTGGACAAAATAGGACGGAAGGTCACTCTTTTTACAGGATACATGTTATGTTCCGTATGTTGCCTTACATTTTCCTTTACACCCAAAGGTATGTATGGACTATCTTTATTCCTTTATTTAACAGGTAAGTTTAGTACAGGAGTTATTTTTACATCTCTATACCTCTTTACCTCAGAATTGTACCCCACGAGACATCGGCATTCATTTTTAGGATTTTCTTCAATGTTGGGACGTATTGGTTCCGTTGTGTCACCTTTGACCCCTCCACTAATGGTTTATTGGTCAGGTATACCATCTATGCTTTTTGCAACAATGGCTGCCATAGCTGGTTTTCTAATATTAACCCAACCTGAGACTCGCGGACTAAAAGTACCAGACACTTTTGAAGACGCCGAACAAATTGGAAAACAAATGAAAAATGAAATTTAATACTGATCATACTTTTAAGTAACGTTTAAAGCAAGCACAGAGTTTTATGTCTACACAAAAAATATATAATAAAAAAAATGTATATCATTTTTTTTTTAATAAGTAGTTTTATCATTTGCCCCATATCTCAAAGTATATTTAGCTCTGAATAAGCCTATTGCGGCTTTTAAAAAAATAATTATATTGAAACATTTTCAAAATGTTATTCCAAACTTAGGAAAGAAAAATACTTATTAAGAATACGTATAAAAAATTGAACGTAGCGGGATTGTGGATTAGTTGGTCAGTGCGCTTGTACGATTTCCATAGAGGCACGGGTTCAAATCCTACGTTCAAATTTGTATACGTTTTCTTAATAAGTATATTGAAACATTTCTGTCATTCTTCTGTATGTATATCTAAATTTATTTATTTCCTCATCGCAATATTGTTAAATGATATTGTTTAATCTTTTATTTATTTAGAACATTTTCAATATTTTATAATTAGCTTTCAATAAGATTTTATGAAATTACAAAAATTAATATAATTTAATTTTAGATAATCTACTGTAAAAGTGGACTTACAAACACATAGAAATAGTCACAATGACCAAAATAGTATGAGCAAAAAATAAATATAACAAAAAAATACAATTTTATATATAGATTATTATTTCTACATATACTAAACTTGCTTAAGTTTTTTTTTATTTTGAGTTCATTAAAGAGTTAACTATTACATTGTTAACGCCATCTATAAAAGCTGTACAATATTGCTTGATATAACTGTGCTATTGTTCACCTGTGTAACGTAAGGGACTTAAAGGCTGCTATCTGGTAGAATTTATGTGAAACTTTTTATAAATTTATAAACTAATTTAAAGAAAATATAAATACGCTACAATAAAAATACACTATCTCAATAAAACATAAGAAACTAGTGGTTTCACTACTACAATAAAAAATAAGAATAGGATTACACGATAATATATAATGCAAACAAAGACATTAAAATAAATGTACTATATTTCAGAATTTCATGATTTTAATAGTCATATGTTTGGAAAAAAATGTGATGTGATGATAATCAATGAACATTATAGTATAGAGTTCTGTGTCAATCATTAAGCTGAGCGAAACGAAGCTCGTACTGGTCAAAAATGTGTTTCATTGTAATGCTACTCCTCCTAGGCCGTTAAACGTACAGCTCTGAAATCTTGCAGAAACATCGGGCAGGACGACAAGGTGATCCCAGCGAAGTAGTTTGGTTATAATTGTTATTGTAGTTTTTGAGTAAATTGTCAAAATGTATTCCATAGAGTTAGCTGTTGAATGTTTTGAAAATCACGCGCACAGATTAAACTTTGACCAACCTAACCCAGCGTGTGCGGTCAAAACAGAAAACTTCGCAAATTTTTCGCAAAAATTTTGGGAAATTTTGAGCAACATACCTTCGACCAGCTCCACCTGCCGTGCACAGCATGTGGCGGATTCTAGATATAATTTTAAAAATAACTTTTCCTTACCCAAAAAGACTTGTATAAAATGCCCATTTTATTTGAGTTTAGCTTTCAGTATTTTTTATTTCATTTCACATTTATATATTAGATAGATTTAAAGATTTAAAGTAATGTTTAAAAAAGAGATGGTTGTGTCCTATTTTATATTTGTACTGTTGCATATATTAGTTATTGTGCTGCCATCTACATTATTCTCATAGCTTCAGGAGCTATTGCAAAACAGAATTCAGTTCAAGATTCTCATGATAGATGGCAATAATAAAAATATAATAGTGAATATTTTATGAAAAATAAAGAAGCTTCACGTTTTTACAACATAACAAAGTAGGCAGAGAGAAATGATAGTGTATTAATTACCTAAGTAATATAATAAAACAATAAATATATAATAAAGTAACAAGTATTCTATTTTATAAATCAATTATTTTACAATTTAATATAAAAAACTTCACTTCTTAACAAGTTTCATTATCAATATATTCATATATAAAAAAATATATAAGCTAGAAAACTTATTTATTGTCTCATAAAAAGCGAAAATTTGACATCGTGTCAATCAGAAAGTTTAGAAGAATAAATATAATATCTATTTCCTTTTTGATATATTTAGCAGATTTTCTAATAACTATTTAAAAAAATATGTCCTGTGGAAAACGACCATTAGTTAAGAAGTGGGAGAAACATAAAGAATTACGTGTAATTAAACCATCTCGCTTCGAACAAAATGAAGCATCCGTTAAAGTTCACTGGAAAAATGTCATTCGTGACTTGGAACTATCTTATAAAGACGAAAAAGTAGACATAACAAATATTTTATTATCATAACTTAGTGTAGTGTTAGTGTGCGTTTGAGTCCAGTTGTGGCGCAGGAGCACAAAGTGTGACCTTAAAACCGACTGGTTGTAGGTTCGATCCCGATCCCACTCGAGGACATGAAATATTTACTTAATTACTTAAATATATATTTCCATTTCTTCGCTCTGGTCTAGAGGCAAAGCGCGGCGTTGAGTTCTGCCACTCAACACGCAATGCCTCCAGAATGCGACAGAAAGTGGGGAACGGAGTGTCTTAACGCTAGGTTTCCTCTGCCTACCCTGCTTTGTGAGGGATATAGCATGATTGATTATAACTTAGTACTGAGTAGATTGATATCCTTGTCGGTGCGGAGAGTGAACTGGTTCTCTCAATTTTGCAAATCTCTTCATTGTCAATCGAATCTGCTGAACATTTAAGTTAATAAAACACAACAAGTGTTCGAACAATTGTAATATTTTAATGTCGTCGATATGGAATCCTACAAACTTTCATCTATCATTTCTATTTCCATGTTTTAGTTTTGGAAATCACAATCTGAAACTATTCGTGGGCTAGTTGGGTCGAAAATATTTAAAAGAATTACAAAAATTTTTGACTTAACCTTGGATAGACAATCTTACGAGCCACAATCAGAAGTTTCAATTGTTCCTTCAGATCAATTTTACCAAATAACATCTTTTACTGAGGTAATGCTATTATGTTATTAAAGTTATAAATACATAAGACTAAAGACCAGCTCGAGGCTTCGCCTGAACTATATAATTATTTATTTACTAATATATCTCTTGTTTTTATATGAATATTTTTATTTTTTATTTTTAAGCCCATTTAAATAAAACAAACAGTAAACGTTAAGGGAAATTCCAAAATACAATAGTGCAAGCTGCATTTAAATTAGTTAAGCCGTTTCTAAGATTAGCGTCCCCAAAAGCACAGAAAATATGACATACCGACAAAAAGACAAAAATTTTAAAAATCATTGTTTTAAGTTTTATTACATTTTGAAATGTCTCCAATAACATTTTTTCTCATATATCTTCTATGATATATATTCTTCTAACAGATACCGATGTGTTACGATTTTATTATAAGCATAGATGGCTTGTTATTTTTTCTCGAAATAATTGAATATTTTTAGCGAAATTACGAAAATTCAACCCTAAAGTTTTCATAATTTTACCTTTAGCAATCTAAGGTGCGCTGCAAACATACATTATATATTAAATCAGGAACGTAATTCCATGTATTTATTAAATAAATAATTCAGCAGATTAAGCGAGGGAAGGTGTTAGGAGGTAGCTAGTTAATAATAATTAAGATATAAGAAACTGACAATACCACAGTTACATTATAATTTAAGGGCCAAGTCCGACCATCATTTTCAATGAGTGATTTCGATCCATCTTTATATGAAGATATAGATGAAGAGGAGTTAGAAGAACAATCTGAAATTTGGAATATATCAACATCATCTTCGGATTTGAAAAGGACGACCAGATCTAAATCTTTAGTCAGATCTAGAATTCTCAGTAGTACAAAATCATTTTCAAAATATTTATCTAAAAAATCATATAGTAGACAATCTAGAACTCTTAAAGGTGTTTCTACTATTGCTGAGCCTGCTTCGACTTTAGATGATTTGGAAGTACAGATGAGCACTAAACAGAAAACGTAGATAAGTTTTGCTTTTGCTAATATTTTTGTCCAAAATATTTTTTTTTTATAGAAAAATGATTAATTTTTGCTATTACACTAAAAATGTCCTGCTGGAAAACCGAATTTGTTGAAATGAGATTGATGACATACTTATTGTATTTCATATTGATAGGCGTAGGAGTCAAAAAATGAAGAGGAATCCCCACTTTGACATGTTATATTGTAGTAGATCAGAAACGGACATGATAAAATGGAATTCTAAATACAAGCAGAAAGTTTTTGAAGTATCTGCATCTGATGAGTTTAGTAAAAAGATCGAAATTATAACAAAAAAGGTTAATTAATTTTTTAATATCAAGAATATTAGAAGGATCTATTTAAAAACTAAGAATTACACATAGGATAAAATATACACTTTGCTATTTTTAATTATATTGTTGTAAATGTACTATTGTGTTTTTGATTTTATATAAATTTCTCTAAAATGACAATAATTTTTACACTGCTACTAGATAGCGAAAGAGTTTTATGATTGGTGGGTCAGCTTAGGCAATGTGGAATTCAAGAGTGAAATAAAACGATCAGAAGATATCGAAGACTTATTTCAAGTATGTTGTTCTTTCATCTGTAATCTAAAAAATAATAAAAATTGAAATTGAGTCTTGACAATTTTGGTACATCGTATATATTTTATTAATTAAAATTACTATGATTAGACATGTAGTTAGAGAGGTAGAGGAAGACCTCGGTTGACCTTCGAAAACACAATATCAAAGATACTGGAGGAAGGTCACGTAAAAAGCATGAAGACCCCTCAGAGGGCATCTATGGAGAGGTTGATGACAGTGGACGAGGCGAAAGAGGTGTATAAAGATCATAGCGTTTGGCGATCCGTTCTCTCTGACTACTCCGCTAGGCATAAAGCGTGAAGTTAAGTTAAGTTACTATGAGTAACAGTTTTACCAGTACTAGCAATTACTGAAAGATTACATAATAATATTTTTCAGGTTTGGTTTGATGAGCATGCTTCTCGAGGTTTAGTTTTACATCCTAAAATACTTACTTGCGTTTTAAAAAGCATTGCAAATTATGTTGATGCCAAAAAGGTAACTAATATTCTAATTTTGCTTACACAAATATTTAAATAAATTAAAAATTAAATTAATTTTACTTTTATACATTTATGTACATTTTATAGACATCTTGTCCTGAAGTACTCAAACGGCAGATAGCGTTTGATATTCACGCAGAAACTAGTCCATTGCATTCTAAAGCATTTGGAACATGTCTTCCACAACATATGAAACACATACCACCTAAAAATAATACAAAGGCAATGTGGCATTGCGTCAAAATACCTGAAGATTTAAAATCTATGTCTTGCGTGTGGGATGACATTCAGCACCTTACGTGAGTATCCTATGCATATCTATTACATTATTATTATTATGACATATTACAATATTAAAATAAGTAGAGATTTGAAAATGATGAGATGAGAAAAAAAAATAGCTATAAATATTAAATTATATATAAACTATTAAATATTACAAAACAAACAATACTTTTTAAAATGTCTAAGAAGAATTATATAATAATTCTTCTTAGACATTTTAATTTTAAATTCATTTTAACATTTCAATAATATGTTTAGGTGTCTGTCTATACGCACACAACACTATACAATAATTTCCCAAGCAATGACAACTCCATAATCGTTAAATAATAATGTAGAGTCGTTCGTAAACACTCAAATAGCCAACAATATCCTTGTTTTTGGGATTTGGACTGTAGAAGTACTACATACATAAAGATATCGTTGCCATTTCGTTATTTTAACCACACCGATGTTTTATTACTCTTACCGTACATAATCTTCGCTCAGTCCCATAACATTGAACTACCTGTGAACACTCGGTGTCCACTCATTTCCAATATAAATATAATTATTATGTACAATAGAAACTCAATTAACCAGACTATTGTTGTATTGGCTTTCGGATAATCGAATGTGTTAAGCAATTCGTGCATACGAGTATATAGCACATAATCTTGTGTTTAATAAAAACAAAAAATACATATTAACGACCATCAATTTTTATTAAGAAATTATTGAGAGATACATTTTTCAACTCACAATATACCGCCGTTGGTAGTTGGAATAATCGTCCATAACTGAGAGAACCGATATCGATTATCCGTCTTATAGTTTTTGTTAATTGGTTATTTATTCATGAGAATCTTGATTCTCATTAAAAATAACTGTAACAGCTAAACATTTAATATTTTAGATCAACGAAATCTTTCCACGAATGGCTGCAAAAGAGACCACACTTAGCAATGCCACCGTATTTAAAATCTCTTGAAGCTCCGGGAGAAAAGAAGCAACCTTTTGTTGTGCCATCTGATTATGTTCTTAAATTGAAAGCATCTTCTTCTGCACAAGAATTGGCATTACCTATTTCAGAATTTTCACTAGAGCTAAAGGATGTGCTTAGTAAACTTTTAAATGAATAAATTTTCTTTCTTTCAATTTTTTTTCTCTTTACTACTTGAATTACATAATGAGGTTCTAACCCATTGAATTATTAATTAATCAATTTGAATTGGTAATGCGACAGCTTATAGCAAACTCATAATCCTGAAAAAGATGATTCTTAATATAATTTTTTAAGCCGATTTAAAAGCTTAAGTAACTATTTATCTATTAAAAATAACCTCCTTGGTTATTACTATTACTCGAACAGATTACTTAATATAATTTTATTTCTGCAGCTACATGTACTTTATCGGTAACAAACAGACAAAATTTTTAAAAAATATTTTTTTTGGTTCTATTACATTCATAAATGTCCCCAATAAAAATAGTTTTTCTCATATACTTTCCGTGTTACAATTTTATTATTACTATAGAAGTTACATTAATTGTTCAAGTGAGGTTTACGGAAAAAAACATTTCGTATTACATACAGATATTACCGTGTATAGATCGTATATAGTTAATAGATATTTTATTGTTCTACAAATAAATTAAAATAGTATCATTAACATTTTCATCGCTCTTATTAATTATTAATAATTATTGTATTCCATTAATACGTGATTCTATGATTATTTGTTATTGTATATTATCTGTAGTTGTAATTGAACCACTAATTTGTGCACGGTGATGGACAGCAACTACAACTACTATTTTATCAGTAGAATACTTTGAATCTGAAATAAAAAAAATACCCACAAAAGTAATGTGCAATACTTATAAAATTTGCAATCGACGAAATAATAACCATTGTCCAATCATTAACAAGCATGGCGCCGTGACAGTCCAAAGTGACCGAAAATGTGTCAATTTAGTGTGACGGTTTTGCTTTAACTTATAATTTATATGAAGAAGTTTCACTTTAAAAATAAATCAGTGTTTCTTAATATTCGGTAACTTTAATTACACATATATAGTAGGCTTATCTTGTCAATTGCAAACGTTCATTCTTCCTTCATTTATCATTGTGAGTCAAACGATTTCTACAAACTCGTTTAGTACTTTATTGTCATATTGTGTGACTTAAGAGTTATGGCTCTTACCTTACTATCTACATCCACCCACCGTTATCATTTCCTTAGTATATCTTTACTTTTTCGAATTATCTAATACTAAATTTCAATTCTCCACCTAGGTAGGTAAAAATCTAAAATTTCCTTTTTCTCATTTCCCTTAAATCTCGAAAATCTTCTTGAAGCCTTTTTAACGGAAACAACGTGCCAAAGTGCAGCTTTGTTTGTCCGGTTGTTTTGGTGGGGCGTTATACGCGTATTATATTTGTAGATATTGAAGTGATAGTCATATTAAATATTACATCAATATTGTTACTCGTTTATGAAACAAATATAAAACCATATTTAATAAATTAAATTTATTTATCATGGGACTATATTACAATATTTATCTAATTGCGTTAAAATGTACGAAATAGTTAAATGGAACAGACATTTTTTAATATCAACTTTGTACAACAACAATTGATCCAGAAAATCATTACCTAATTTTATGTATGTATGTATGTATAAAGTAGTATAATAATTATACCATAGGGTATGGGGGAAGGTGTTCTAGTATAACGGGATCTTTAGGATAATAAGGAAATAAATTTATATACAAGGCCGTCTACACGTGGAATACTGCACCCACCTTTGAGCCAGCATATCACAGTACCTCAGCACTCCCAGATTAAAAAAAGGGCAGTCCAACTTGTAAACGTTCCAGAATTAACTAATGATTTGGATCGCTTAGATCATCGTTAGGACGACAGCCATCTCTGCATATTTTACCAGCGTATTCCTCCATCTGAATTCTACTTCCCTACTTCATACCACAACCTTTCCTTTAGCCAGTTCAACTACCGGGTAGTTGAACTGACTTGAGTAGTATGTGAGATTGTTATTTCCACGAGCTAACAATTTAAAATTACGAGAAAAGTCCGCAAGAGCCAACAAGAGCAGTAATCACACGTATATTTCGTTTGCCTTATGTATAGTTTATGATGTAGGTGACATTGACCATCTATTCAACATTGTTGGCAAATAGAACATTAATTTATTGCACGATATTTTATTTATGCGTACGGAAATGTATTTGTTAGCTAATTGTCTAACGCTGCGTTTCAGTTTTGTATCACTTATAACTGTATAATACTCTTTATTATTGATATTTTCTATATATTGCAATTATATTAGGTAACCCATTGCTTTCTCCTCGAAGGCATCAAATTTATTGCTGGTGTCTAGTGTCAAAACTTGCGGAGAGAGTGGCGAAACTCAACGCTGCCGCCGCAACGTAATCATATTATAATATTTTATTTATATCCACTAAATATTATTAGTTCAATATTTTATAAGGAAATGTTAGTCATGGCGCCAATTATAATCATTTTAGTTGCTTACTAAAAGTTAACCTCTTATTTCACCCTTTCTTACTTTGAAATCAGAAGTACATTCTTTGAGTATATGTCAGGGTAATTCTTCGATTTGATCGAAGGTGTAACACGATGATAAAATTGTGGTTAGTCCCCGTATCACTGATAGCCCAATGTGATCTTTTATCAAGATAACAGGTTGAATAAAACTACGCCACGTCTAAACTATATTTCTTTACTGTTTTAATGCAAATTTTAATGACTACAGGTCTAGTTCATTTACTTGCAATAAGCCATCGCGGTAATTGTTAGTAATATTGTTTTTAATATTTAGAATAAAACTACAAAATATTCTTATTTTAAAATTTAGTTTCAACATTTTTTTTTCATAATTAATTGTAAACAAAAACAGGTTAAGTGCGAGTCTGTCCCGCCTACGGAGGCTTTTGTGTCAATTTGAGAACTGTAGGTCAACGGCAAGTCGAACTTATAAAAGTTGAGTTGTAAGTTATTGCCAAAATAAGGGGCCCACTCATTTGTTAATAACTTACAAAGATAAGTTTGGTTTTTTTTTTCATTGAAATAGTTATAAATCCCTTTATAATAAGCACATAGCATAAGCTCTGACTTTGTGTCAAATTTCATATCTATAGGTCGACACAGGAAGTACCATCTTTTTTGAGGTTATGAGTACGCGGGGAATTTCATACAAAATACAGCAAAATCGATGCCTGAATGCTCGTATCTTTTGATTGCGTTTATTTAAAAGCTTTCTGTGTCTAGGGACGATAGACCTGAATATGTGATATTAATTTCAGTTTGATACTTCCTTTTTGATCCAGAGGTAAATGGTCTTGACAGAGGGACAGACAGACAACAAAGGGATCCTATAAGGGTTCCGTTTTTACCTTTTGAGGTATGGAACCCTAAGAATAGACAAACTGTTATATACGAGTACTAGCAAAGTGAATATAGGAAACAGTGCAGCAACGTGTAGTCGTAGGGTAATTACATTTTTATAATTGATATATTTGTGTATCGCAAAACGATAACACAAGATAACCGAAATTATTTATTTTCTTTAATTCCTTGCGATCAGAATCGCACATTTGATTGTTTATACAAAGGACACATACGTATTATAAATATGATTAGATAAATAATATATATTTTTAACAAATATACAGTACAATATATATTGAATACAAATAATTAGTGAAATGACGGAACAAAATACATCAAGGAAGGAAATGCTTGAGGAGATTGTGAACAGGAAGAACCTTGGCGATAAGAAGTTTCATTCTGAAACATCGTTGCAGCAGTTCGGAGAAGAAGGAGAAAATGAAATTGAAAACGAGTCGCGTAGTGACGAAAATGACCCTGGGGTGTGTATTTTTTTGGCTCTTATTACATTATAATATATGAAATAATAATTAATGCTTATGCTAGTCAGTTAGAAAACAAAAAAGTTATACTAGTGCGTTAAAACGTCTCAAGTTAACAAACTGCAAGGTGCAAGTGTGAGAGCAACGCAGACAGGTTGTGGATTGGATTCCCATTCGGGGGAATGAATTATATTTAATGGATATTTCCATTTCTACGCTGTGGTACCAAGCAAAAACGCGGCGTTGAGTTCCGCCACTCACCACTCGGAAAGTGGGGACCGAAGTGACTTAATACTAAGTTCCCTCTGTCTACCCTGCATTAAAAAAGATACTGCGTGAAGCCGATAAAAAAAATTACAAGAGCTTTTGTCTGTTACGAACCTAATCGCTATACTTACACTAGATCTACATAGAAAATAACACAGCTTGGTAGCATAAACCACTTTTCTGAACGGATAGGTAGACCTGCCGTCGCTTTTCTCTTTTAAGTTTATCTAGACTAGAATATTCGGTGTGCAGCTCGCAGTCCAATCCAATAACATGACAAAATTTACGTTTGGGATTTTGCACAGTAGAGCTTACTATTTAAAAGGGAGCCTGTTTTATGCCTACATAAATCGATCATTGTTTTTATTGAACTTTAAATGTTATTTTTGTAAAGTTTAACACAATAGAGTATTGCTAATAGCATTTATGCTTGCTTATACACTAAGAAATTATATTGTCAATATTACACTTTCACAATAAGACGAAAACTGACTATCAAGTTGTATAATAATAAATAAATTCTAAGTGTTTTACAATAGACAAGGAATGACTGATTATTCAAATTCTTGAATGTTAATGGATATGTAAGTGGTACTCGAGCTTAGACGTATAAATGCACTAAAATAGAATTTTAATCATTCATTTCCTTACAAATATATCACAAGGGAAAAATATTAAAGAATATTATTAGCTCTAGATATATTTTGATAGTGATATACATAAAAATGTACCAAATTCAGGTTCACAACTCATCAGTTAAAACTATGTCAGTTTCACCGGAAGCGGATATACCAATTCGTCGGCGGACGATGTCCCAACCAGGTCCTGTCTCGGGAAGTATGATGACCGCCACGGCGGGACGCCGCCGCCGCCCGCCGCGCAGCGTTATGTATGCAGACCTCGAGAGTGCCGTAAGTATTATGTCATTTATATTAACCACTTTTTGTGTTATTTATTTTTTGGTTCATTTTTTTTTGCTTCTTTCGGTAATTATAATGAATTCTTAGAGTTTTGTATTATGTTCCTAGAGATTTTACATTTCTCATATTACCTGAGGCCACTCGTAGTGCAGGTAAACAAAGTGTGACTGTAAAATCGATTGGTTACGGGTTCCGCTCGCGAAAATGAAATATTTATTTACATTTATATTCTCATTTCTTCTTCGGTGTCGATGCATATATAGCGCGGCGTTTAGTTCCGACACTCACTCATACAATGCCTCCAGAACTCGGCGGAGAGTGGCGAACGGATATCTGTTACATATTAAATTGTCAGCCTTCAATTAGTCTTATATTTATAATAATTTTGTATACTAACCTTAATTTTACTATGTATGAAAGTAAAATTATATATAAGGAATTTATTAATGTATATATAGGAAATCATTGGGTAACATTTGAGATAAGGTTGAAGTATTAAACTTTTTCTTCATAATTGGGTACTGTAATTTGTTTATTACATGTAATACGAATATTTTGAAATTAAAGTGAATATAGTGTCAATTACCATAAAAAATATTTATTTATTTTAATAAAAATATTTAAATGGATTATATTCTTAGAACGGATTTATGTCTGATAAAAGCTATTGATAAAATTTTTCCAAGTGTAATTAAGACAATTTACGTATCAATTATTCAAATTAAAATATAATCTTTTTTTTTATATTTCTAAGAGGATAACGGAGTGTCTTAACACTAAATTAATACTAATATTAAAGGGTAGGCTGATATACAGCCTACCCTTCTATATAGGAGACAAAGCATGAGGCAAAAAATGGTAGAAACGCGTTTCGTTGAAATTCGGTGCGTGAAACTTTCTTCGGTATTGTAATCGAATATATTTTATGTAGTATGCCAGTATACCTGCTGCTAACGCGTCAGCAGGAAGTATGCTTTCTGCTGCTAGCCACATTACAAACGAGAAACGAAAACACTTAAAAAAAGACCAAAAAAGTATGATACTTAAAAAACGGAAGTGAACTATCATATTCTACATGAAATATTCATATGTTTTCGATGAGAATGCTCTACATACAATAGTTAGAAAAAGCTTTGTTGTTTGTTTGCCTTTAGCAAATGCGAGGCATATCAAATCTAAGCCAAAGCATTGGGTACTAAAGATCCGAAGGTGAAAGCCTCCAAGAAGTAGTATAACCGAATTTCTAGGTACATACTTTAAGTGGCAAATTGCCAGACCAAGATCCGCACATATCGCCACAATTGGTTAGAACTAGAAGCTTGAGAACTGCCCGTCCTCAACCGCGTTTCTTTCGGCAGACTTATTCAGTAGGCGTTGTCCCATCTAACTAAAGTGAGGAAAGCATTATAAATAAACGGCTCTTTGTTTATCTGGAGGATCACCGATTGATTATTGACCGTCAATATGGCTTCTAACATGGTCGCTCAACTGGTGGTCTTCTGGTTTACCGCCGCCGTCGCCGCCGCTGGACTAATGAAATAAACAATTTATTTAATATTTTTAATTTTACAAAACCGCATGCGCTGAACAAATAGTTATATACATGTTATGTATATTTAACTATGTGTGCATCGCACGTGGTCAAAGCAATTTAATGCCGTTCATTATTATTGTTATTTCAATATTTAAGACTAATCAAGAATTATACCGTAATGATACATTGCCTATAGCTATGTAGAGTATCTTGAGGAATGTGGTTTCATCCACAACTAAAAAACTAACCAGTAGGTTCGGAGATCTTAGCGCTTAAATAAACTAACTTTTACGCTTTATTAAATCTATAAGTATAATTTTTTTGTTTTAGTAAAACTAATTTAAATATTTTTTTTTTATACAGGGAATAATTACGGAAGCGCTAATTTTGATTATAAAATACGGCGTGCTATCTAGTGGCATTAAACTCAGGATTAAAAGATTAAAAGACCGAACAAAACGTGTAAATAATTAATCTTATATAATAAAAGATGATATTCTTTTAAATACAAATACACATAAATTCCCCGAATATACATATTACGTGTAGTGTATATATATATATATATATATATATATATATATACATAATTCTAAAATCTAAATCAATTTTAGCCTTAACACCTGAGAAAAATCCCTTAAAAAGTAAAAACCCGATGACGACATGACATTGAATGTTATCATAAAAATCTAAAAACTAATAATAATTATCTTATTAAATATATCAACTAATGACTACGTAAATCTGACAGTGATTAATAACTGTTTCTTTTCTGGCAAGAAAAAAATATTGAGTAATTTGTTGTACTTTGAAAGTTTATTTTAAAATTGTTTCAAATAAGTCGTTTTGTCCTGTTTTCAAAGTAAATTTATTTTAAGCGCCGCCCGTAGTTTAAACAGCGAATTCATATATATGGGCGCAATGGGTTGTAATGATTTTTCCACGAGAATAATATGGATATGTTCGTTTTATTGTAAATATTTTATGTTTAAATAGTATTAGTCAGTAATAAGTCTACGCTGTAGTTATTATATGTAAAAAAAAATATTGAATATATATACGAATAGATAAATTTTTAATATGGATGTAGAAGCACTATAGAACGCTAAAGATTTAATACAATCTAAAATAAGAATTTACTTTGATATATTTATACAAATAATTATGAATGTTGAGGTCGTCGTGGCGCAGGGGCACAAGCGTGTGACAGTAACGCAACGCTTATGGGTTGCCACTCGAGAATTAATTATTATTATTTTTTTAAAATTTTCAACGCTCTGTGACCAAATTGACAAAAGCAAATCGTTGAATTCCGCCGCTGATCAACATACAATACCTCAAAAAAAATCACGGATATTGAGGAATGGAATGTCCTATTACCCTTTGTGTACCCTGCTATATGCAGGATAAAGCGTGAAACTGAAAAAGATATAAAATATTATCAATATGTATTTACATATGTTACTTACATAACCGTTTTGAACGATTTAACGATACATTTGAACATGATATATTATTTGAAAATAATAAACATTTAAGCTTACTCTAAAAAAAAGAAAGAAAAACATACTTAAAAGTGTAAAAATAAAATGTACGGGATTTGTTATAAAGGAGCCGCACAGTTCCACAGCGGCGAGCGCGGGCCGTGTTTGTGAGGCGGGTCACTCTCGCGCAGCCAACTGTAAACCTTTTGAGTCCAGCCGCTCGCCACCCTCGCCCTACGCCCTCCACCCTCCATCCCGCTGTAAATACCGACTGCGGACACGTCGTGCCGCCCCAACGCCTCGCCTAATGAAAATTCAATCTCTATATTTTATTTTATTTTTTTTATCCAGTTAACTGGCTGCGTCATAAATGCTCAGTAGAAATGTTCATTAATGGCATCGCGGCCACCCGCTTTCACCTATTTTTTTATTATTATTTTATTGAAGCAGTGAACTCTAATTGTTTTTTTTGTCGTGTGATGTCTCATTTCATCTAATTATATTTTAATGGTATACTAAAATAAAGTTATACCATAAAGTTACGTAAATATCTTCGATATCGAATGATATTCTATATTATGCTGCGCTATTGTTTTTGTAGCACACACAGTTGGCTAAGTAAATAAATTTTTGTTAAGAATTCTCGAAGTAAATTAAAAATTCAAATGCTACATCAATCATAGTATACATTTCATTAAATGAACGTATTTATTTTTAATAGAAATTACCCTATATCACCTTAATTTTTAAGATTTTTCAAATGGTACGAAAATGTATGTTGTACTGAAAAATGCCATCAATTCTAATTGCTACGATAAATGTTAAAGTTTCGAAGCATATTATTACATGATGGGCTCGACATATTAATAGATTAATGTGCTAACAAATATAATACATGATGAAAAATATCATAATGTATTAAAACATAATAAAAAAATGATATTTTGAAATGTCGTCGCACAGAGCGTTTTGCACTGACAGCGGACGACCAAAAATTTGTTTCAAAAACGTGGAACGCTGTAATGGGATTATAGTGAAATACGGGTGTTGTCGATCGAGAGAAACAAGCGGCTAATGAAGTTATTAATCCGATTTTGTACGGCTTTCGACATTCACGCACCATTTTTTGTATAGGTTTTGGATGTAAATATAAACTATGAGTTCCAGAGGACTGTGCTTTACGACTTGTAAAGTTTTAAAAAATAAATAAATCAGCTCCATGCTACATCACGCACAGCAGGGTAAACAGAGAGAACTTAGTATTAAAAGATTACGTATAAGTGGCGGAATTCAACGCCGCTCTTGGCCTCGACACCAGAGCGAAGATATGAAAATATAAGATTAAATAAATATTTTATTTCCTCAAGTGAGGATCGAACCCTCAAACAATCGCCTCTGCATCAATCACTTGTGCCCCTACGCGACTGGACTCTAATAGAGTTTTTGATTACAGGATTCTCCGGACAGGTTGTCAAACCTCACGCTACCCAATAGGGATGATTATCCAATTCCACCCACACAACTGAGTACGTATAAATACATTAGTACATATTTATAATCGTATATTATTATTTTCATCGTGATGTTAGTATAATATGGTAAATGCCACAAAAGATAATAAAACAAAAGCTATAAATAATGATATACCTCAGCATAAGAAGTTTACTATGCCACATATTTATTTTGTACATATGAACATTCAATATTAATAGAATGTTTATTATATCGATAAGATTATTTTTACTGGCACAATCACTTCTTGTCACATTTATCAAAAAAGTGGTAAAACACAAACCTAATTATTGTATATTTATTAATACAAACAGGTGCTGAAGCTACTCCGAGTCCCATTTTTTATAATGGAATCTATAGAAACGGAGAAATCAAATCAAACAGTGAGTATTTACATTATTTGGTAAAGTTGGAAATTTCTATTGCAGAAATAGTTACTAAAAATTATGAATGTTTTTGAATGAAATATATTTCTAACTTTATCATCCCTTATATATTTTTTTGTAATTGCAGACAATTACCGTCTTCAAACACCTATTGATTTTCGAGGTGGATCAACCCCCAGGAAGAGATCAGTAGTGACAATGGATGCACAATCTATTCGCTCAGTAGATACTCAGGCACCTCCCTCCACCAGCACTAAAGAAAACGCACGTCTCACTGCGTAAATAGTTAAATTTTATATTCGTATGGAATAGAATTTAATTTTAATAAACTAGTTATTCATAGCATGGTAGGCAGAGGGAACCTAGTGTTAAGTCACTCCGTTGCCCAATTTCCGCCGAGTTCTAGAGGCATTGCGTGTTGAGTGGCGGAACTTAACGCGGCACTTTGCCTCGACACCAGAGCGAAGATAAAAATATAAATAAGTATTTCATTTCCACGAGTGTGGATCGAACCCACAACCAGTCGATTTTACAATCACACTTTGTGCCCCTGCACCACGACTGGAATGGAATTAAACTAGTATTAAATATTATATTAATGCTAATAATAATTCACTCGATTGTCCCTAATCAAAATTTGCATTAAAAATATATACATATCTTTCGAGTAAATCTAATTCAAGTATGGCGCTCGTAACAATAATAGCAGCTTATCGAAATGTTATATTGGAGTACCTACTACTACTTTGACTTTTTGTCTTTTGTCAAATGAATCAATTTTTTTTTTATATCGGAAAACTTTTATTTTTGTATATTTAATATATTGTATGTTCTAAAAATTATATAATTACACAAAATATTTTTAAAAAAATTGTTGCAGTAAATATTTTACAATGATGCTGAGCTGTATGTATGCAGTTTTATTGGTCACTCTTGGAATTATAATACACGTTTCTGATCCATTCATAAGCTTCGCACCGTCCAGGGTAATTATTTACTGTTGTTTTCTTTTGCAATCGTATCTTAAACGTGCTGGCAAGTATTTTAAACAATGTATTTTAAGTACTTTTTTAGAAAACATAAAAAAAATCTAAAAAATATATTTTTTGCTAAGTTTGAAATGACACTTTAAAAAGGTTAAAAACATATATTTTAACATTACCTATTACATAATAAATCACAATAAGCTTCACGCTGTGTCCCACATACAGCAGGATTGGCAGAGGTAACGTTGTGTTAAGACACTCCGTTTCCCACTTTCCGCCGAATTGCCGGCATTCCGTATTGAGTGACGGTACTCAACGCCGCGCTTTGCCTTAACACCAGAGCAAAGAAACGGAAATATAAATTTATTAATTTTAATTATTTAATACGTAACATAAAATATAATACATATACTGCTTATTTTTCAGATTTATTCTCTCGTATTACTTGCCGTCGGATTTCTATACTTATTATATTTAATAATAGACATCAACAGATATAAAGCAATCGCTTTGAAGAATCAAAAGATAAAGGGAATCCATAACGATAAGTTGGCGGAATTTTTCCGGAAACAAGAGGTATATTATCTATAACTATCTTTGCCTATTTTCATAACTTTGCCGAGTTACCCTAACTAATACATAAAAGATCATAGAGGGAAATTGCATCTAGTGTAGAAAGAGAAAAATAATTAATTATTAACGATAAACATAGGTAAATTAGTAACAAAATGATGATTAACTCATATAAATTGATATCGATTTAAATATTCTTACCTTACCTTGCGTAAAATAAAATTAGAATAGGGTCTCTAACCATATATCTACCTGCTTGCATTATCAAAGTCAGGAAATACGTGAAGGTAAAGAAAATAAGAACTCTTTTTCCATTAAAAAGATTTTTAAAGATCATATTGGTTTGCCTATTACGATCGTTATCTTTATAAGTTCTAAACCAAGGCAATTCTTTTTGGTATCAGATTCCATTTATATTCAAAAATGTGAGAATGAGCACCACTATTTAAAGATATATTTTACTTATACAAGATTTAAAAAAAACACAGGAAGAGTACAACATCAATAGTACAGGTGATCGCACACCACAAAGCACATTATCACAAGGTTTTCCATCGGCAGTCCTGATACCTCTAAGACACGATTATTGCTTTAGCTCTGGAAGGCATTCTGGAAGTTTCTACTTAAAATTGGGTGCCGCTGGTGAGTGAAAATCTAGATTATAGTTTGTAATAATGTCACTGTGGAACATTATCAGACGTTTATAAAGTAAATATCTTAGTCTCTTGATGACATTGAAACTGACGCAACCACAAAATGTTAGAGGCTGTAAAGTGATGGACAATCATCAAATTAAATAAGTATACTTATGTATTACAAATCGCAAAATGATAAAACACGGACTTTAACTCTGAAATTTTAAACTGAAACTGTTGAAATGAATCGAATTCACAATCTTTAGCTTAGTACTAACGACAAATTTGTGTCCGTGTCCGTGTTCTTCATATAGCGGGGTAGGCAGTGATAAGTGTAGTAAGACTTGTGCTTAGACAATTTGTTCTTCGCTACCAGGTCCAAAATTGAGCGTGTAGAGTGGTGAATTTGAACGTTGCATTCTGTTCATCACAAATTTATGAAACCACAACCATCGCGTTTATAATCAGTCCCACTGACCCACTGGATCAGGATGGCCTCAACTAATATTCGAGTCAATACATAAAAAATA
The DNA here is from genome assembly GCA_018230445.1 of Heliconius hewitsoni. Lineage (NCBI taxonomy): Eukaryota > Metazoa > Arthropoda > Insecta > Lepidoptera > Nymphalidae > Heliconius > Heliconius hewitsoni. The sequence goes on along the minus strand of DWAN01000191.1, from coordinate 2,612 downwards.
AAAATTGACAATATTTTCAGGCTTTGCATTAGGACACTTAGTACACTCAGTTCTACTAATCGCAGTGGAAATAAGCTATATTTTCGACGAAGAAATTGATAATGAGGCTTGCGTCGATGTAACACAAGTTATACTCGACGTATGCAATCCACTATATTGTTTTTTACAACTTTTCTTCATATTCAAATACTCAAATGTTCTTATATTACGAGCTCAGGTACGCTATCTGTTTTCTTCTTTATTTTATTTTGTTTAACCACCACAAAATTGTAATTTAATGGTAATTGTAAACAGGGCTTAGCTCACTTCGGTTTCATGCACATGATTGGTAGCAGTTTGTGCTTCTGGATATCTACTATTGTTCGTGAAATACTATTAGCCTTAACTATTTATGCAAACTCAGTGTATGGAAATAGGAATGAAACTGAAAGTGAAACTTATTCTGAGACTGGTAAGTATTATAATATACTATGTACTTATTTAAATAAACACATAATATATATCTACATATATTTACATACGAGTCTCGATTTTCTATATATTTAAAAGATTAATAACTTAAGAATATTACTTAAAGTACGCAACACGCTTTTTGCCATTTAATATTAACAAATGTCACAACCAAAAAATAGCATCAGCAAATAATATATAACCAATAATAAATAAATAATAGAATTTTAAATCACGTTCGAAAATAAAACGAGTTTGCCTCAAATCGACATCACACTATTTTGATTTGTCTGTTCTTAAAACTATTATATCATTTTCTTCAGAGTTCAACGGGATGCCAACATTAAAAAATATGTGCAAGGTTGGTCCTAAAATATTGATTTTGACGTCTGTCCGTAGAAACTCCTCGATAAATTAAAGATTTTAAATTGGATGGTCTGTAATAAAAAAAACCTCCAATGGAAATGTTTTCAGTAACATACAATATCATAGGCAGATACATACCGATAATATTTTAGTTCTTATGTTCTTAACAAAATATTAAATTATTATAATGTATTTATTATTTGTTATATATTTTTTTCGTGATGTTATTTTTATGCTATTGACTAACTTACAAACGCATACAAATAGATTTCATATCTATTTGTATGCGTGCAATTAAGTTATTATAAATTCAGTTTTACATTAGATTGACTGTACACGATAGTACTTACATATTATATGAAAACAATAATTACTGTCCGTCTGTCATGTTTATTTATTTAGAGATCGTATGAAGGATCAAGCTGCAATTAGTTTTAATAGTCGGTCCTTTGGAGCAAAAAAAAAATTCAAGACACAAAAATTATGAAATTCCTAAAATGGATATTACACTAACAATGTTTTGTATATAATACTTAGACACCTATTGTTTTAAGATGTACGCAGTTTCTTGAATATAAGTGGACTTTATAATGAAAATTGCAAAGGACCAGCGACGATCACGTCCATCGTTGAAAATCTTTCACCATACTTATATCCTTTTGGTGTCGAATTCAACATTCTAATAGGTAAGAAATTCAAATTAGCTTAAAAAAATTATTATTTCAAACAATTAAACCTGGAAATATGAATAAAGTAAATGTTATTAATAATCATTATCAAAGTAAATAATTGACAGATATTAGCGGAATTTGGTTATTGATAAAAAAAATCTGATAAACCAAGCTGTTTTAACGAGTATTTTAAGAATGTCACTATGCTGTGGCAATTTTTTTTTATAATTCAATGATAACATTTTGTTGTTATCATATTTTTTTTATTGACGAATATTTTTTTATTATATTTATACCTAAATATACTCTCAGTATAAATTAAATGTTTTTTCAGACATACATACATATGTCATTATTTATAAAAATAATGTTGTAAATTCATTTTAATATGCTCATTGCCCATTAACAAAATTTATTTCACTTGCAGTTGCTGTATACTACATTATCTGGAGCCATATTGGATCGTGTTCGAACACGGAGTCCGACGGCACGTCTAGCTTAGAAGACAATAATACTGTTTGCAAGTATGTTAAACAAATAATATATAACTATAGAAATATATATGAGGTCCATCTCCACTCGTTGGATTTAATTATTTTCGTTTTCTTGCCGGATAATTGTAGTTGGAGTTCCATCACACGTCCATCCAGTGGAGAACGGAGATACTTGACTTGGCGACCTGAGTGGCGAAACTCAACGCCGTACTTTGCCTTGTTACCAGACGGAGTAACTAAAAATATTTAATAATTCACTCCCCTGAATGATTTCATTCCCACGACACGTCAGTCAAATTGAGGTATTTTTGATACTTTTTTTTATTACAGAATACCAACAGCCAGTGAAGACAATGACTATACAAGTAATATAGTGATTTATGCAGATTGTCACGCATCTAACAAGGGGCTGTTCTTGGGGATGATATTGACTGTTTTAACAGCTGGTATACTAATATTAGGCTTCGTTTTTAATGGTGTTGGCGAGTAAGTCAAAAATTATGTATATTTATAATGATCTATTATATATTATTTAATATTTATAATTGACCTATGATATTTGAGGGTCGTCGTGGAGCAGCGGCACGAAGTGTGACTGTAAAACCGACTGGTTGTAGGTTCGATCCCCACT
>DWAN01000190.1:0-28241 GCA_018230445.1 Heliconius hewitsoni | reverse complement strand
AAAATAATACAAAAAGGCAAAAAAGATTTACAATGAAGAAGTGAGCGGTGAGAGAGGTAGGGACAGACCTCGGTTGACTTACAAAAACACAGTATCAAAGACGTGACGTAGAGCATGTTTGAAGAGGTTGATGACAGTGGGCGAGGCGAAAGAGGTATGTAGAGACCATAGCGGGGTAGTCAAAGAGAACACGAAGCTACGTTCTGTTTGACTACCCCACTTGGGATACAGTGTGAGGCTAAGTTAAGTTAATTTTTTTATCAAAGATAATATATATTGGCAATTTTGTGTGTGTTTTTTAATTTTTTTTCAATTATAAAACCAAATTATTTTATAATATTTCTGATTAACTATTTTGTAGTCTACACTTAGACTCCCTTATAGTTGGATGTTAAACAATTATTTATCGTACGTCCATGTCCTACGGCTAAAAGCTGAGTTTGACAAGCTGTTTGGAAAACTTTATAAATTTTCAAGTATAAAAAACATGTTTTATGTACTTAATATACATTTTATTTAAACAATATGGATTTCCAATATAAATGGGCACTGTTGCACCTCTGCCTGCGTGTGCACAACCCGTAGTGTACAGTTGTACTCTACGGGTTGTGGGTTCAATTCCCACTCGAGGAAATGAAATATTTTATATTTTCATTTCTACGCTCCGGTGTCGAGGCAAAATAATGAGGCAGCTAAATAAAAAAATACAGTCGAATTGATAACCTCCTCCTTACGGTTAAAAAGAGATTAAGTAGATTCAATTAACAAACAAAGAGATTAATTATATTTTTTTCCAAACGATTAGAGCCAATCGTGACATTTGATGTAATCCAACAATTAATGTACAACTCTTCTACTTATAGATAAAAAAACTTTTAGTTAAAATATTATGCTAATGTTGATAAGAATACACAGATACCAAATCACAAGGTAAGTTTTGCTAATAGAGAGAATCGAATCCTTACTACTAATATAATAAACATACTAAATTCATTTAACAAATATAATTCATATTAAAACTTACAATTTTATTCAAAAAAACAATTAAATTTTATAAGTTACATTATCATGTCAACATTCAAAGTGTTTCCGGATTTTCGGAACCGCAAAATATTTTTCCCCTTTGAATTAAGCGCTAATAAATGCTGGACTCAAATGAAGCCTGTGTTTTAATAATTCACCGAGTACTGGCAATTAGGTGAGATTTACTTAAACGCGCTGTTTCGCTCCTCATTTTTAAAAGTTTTTAAAGTTTAATTTAGCATAGAATAATTATGATGTTATTTTTTTTTACTTTTAATTTAGTTAGCGTGTAGTTTTTAAATCGTTGTGATTAAAATTTAAGTTTTTCTGTTTTAGGGTTTCGTAGCTCAATGGAAAAAACGGAACATTTTATCTCTCAAGTCTCAAGTCAAGACCATGTATCTCAAGATCGTGTGGACGTATCAAGCTGAAATTAATATCAAATATTCAGGTCTACGGGCACATTATAATTAAGTTTCAAAGTCAACTCAATCAAAAGTTACGAGCGTTGATTAATTTGTTTTGCTATATTTTATATGAAAGTCACCGCGCAACCGATAGCTATTGAGTATTATGAACGCAAAAAGTGAGATTTTATAATACAAACAAATAAAAAAATCCCAGAAATGCAAATTTAAAAGTAAATATAGAATAAGAAAACAATGTAGTTCATTTCATAGAAAATTATTGTATTACGCAAACTTAAATTTATCAACTTTTGTAAGTCACGTTCCTATTGATTTGCAATCATAACATTTTTACGAAACTTTTGGAGCAAATCATACTTGACAGATTTTTTTTCTTTTGTCTCTTATCAGAATTAAATGAAAATAATTTAGTTAGGAGTTCGAAACTGTCCCATTGCTCGATGAATATGCTTATGTAAAGTTATTTCGATTTCTTTAGTTTGGATTGAGTTTAAATGATAAGAAATAATAATTAATGAGATTTAATCATAAGATATTCACTTCAAATCGACTATACGCTTTGGTATTATTTTTAGTGACAATAACACAAACTAAGCTGGAGGCAATAGCCATTTCATTATTTAAGTCCCCTACCCTTATAGTAAATATATGTACATATATGTAGCTATACTAGGGATGTCACAAGCAGTGATATTTTGTTAAGCAGCTTTTCTTTATGGAATAGACAAGGCAAACAAACGTTCGGGTCACCTGATGGTAAGTAATGACTGACGCCCGCCTCTGCCGACGCCGTGTAACATCAGAGAAACTTCAGGTACGTTGCCTTCAAAGTGAAGATAGACGCGCTTTTCAAAGGTACCCAGGTCATATAGATCGTAAATATAAGAATTATTTAATTTGTTTTATAATTAAGTTTCCTACGTCAAAGTAGAGGCACAAGAGTGTGACTATGAACGCGACAAGTTGTGGTTTCTGTTCCTACTCGAGGAAATAAAAATATTCTCTTCCTAATCATCGACACGCTGTAACTACGAATCATTATAATTTAAGTCTATCTGAAGCCTGGTGGCCTTTGTCGCACCGATTGTTTGTATTTTTATATTTGAAAATATAAATTTATTCATTTTTGATTATAAAAGTATATGAAGAATATCTTAATTTGTTTTTACTGTTTGTATAAATATGATTTGGCTACAAAGCATTGTGTCTAGGGTAAATGTTCAAAAATGAAAGGCAAAAGGTGACAAGCTATTAAGTAAACGGTTCAAATCATTGCCCTTTCACATCACCATAATATGAAATGTTTCATTCGTTTTTGTGTACTGCTCTCTTTTTTTCTGTTTTACTATAGTAGAATAATAAAAAAGAGAGTGCTGGTTCTAATAATGCAGTACTATAATACTACAGCGCAGCCGTGTGTTTATGCCTGGTGTAAGTACTTCTTATTTTTAAATTTCATTGAACCTACGAAATCAAAATACATTTAAAATAATTTTATAAGAAAATAAATTTATTAATTAAGCCCAGTCGTGACGCTGCGGCACGAGGCAAAGCGCGGCGTTGAGTTCTGCCGCTTTATATGGTTCCCTCTGCCTATCCTGTTGTGTGCAGATGAAGCTGGAATAATTTTATAATTTGATTAAAACGTTCTCTTACTTAACTCGCAATTTTATATATTTCATATTTGATACCAATTCAATATTAGGTTTTGTCCCCACACAGGAGAACGTATAATTTTCATTCCGTTGCTCTGTTCAATTTCGGCAACGAAATTGGGCGAAAAGTGTGAAAAAAGCGTCTTTACTGCTCGATTTTTTCTACCTACATATAAGGAATACAGCAAGAAGCAAAAAATATAATATTTTTTCGATTAAGGAGAGAAAATTATTTAGAAACGTACAAAAATTAATATTACTAGCGTCCAGGCAGTTCCTGAGAGGTGCGGGATCAGTCCCGCCACATTCAATGTTTTAAAATACTTTTAAATTGCAATATAAAAGTATTTTATATGATTTTATATTACTACTACTAAACTTCAATAAAAAAAAATAGTCTTAGTGTAATCCTTTAATAGCTATAAGAAAAAACCGATCAAAAATCAATAGTTAACAACCCTACCGCATACCTTCGAGTTTTCCTCAAGTTTTCAAACCCTTATACACCCTTTTCAATCACTTCACAATACTTGTCACGCATTTTTTCCATTTTGAACCTTATTTTTAATACTTTAGAATATATTTTCTGACATTATGTTTGAGGGAAATTGAACACCCGTCATTTCCCTGCCTCTTATGAAACAATGGTAGTTATTACTGTATGCACGTCTACGAGGCAGTATCTCCGTAACTTGAAAGTTTCCAGACGTCGAATAAAGACACTGTATGCATGTGAATGAGTAGCTACGACTGTGTAACAATATAATATACATATGTAAATCTGTAACTATCTACGTCATAGCACTTAGTGTCTGAATAATTTGAGCCGGCTATAAATATTTAACGAAAAATAGAGTGGTCATAACACGGTTATTACATTATCAGAATTAAATCGCTATTTTATGATATTGTAAGTCATTATTTTTTGAAAATTATTTTGTTCTTACACATAATACATACTTATACTTACTTAGTAGTCAGCAATCAAATACCAGTGAGAAAAATCACTTATCGTTCCTCTCCAATGAATGCTTATAAAGAAACTCTCTGTCTCTCTCTAACATAATAATATAGTTGTATTATTACGATAATAACTTGTAAATTTTAAATTTCTGTGTAACAGAAAATCGATAAGAATTTAATTAATGTTATGACCCGAGCAGGTCTCATACATCAGGAGTGCAGTGAAAAACGTCAGAGGTGGAAATTGAATAAAATCCAATAAGTGCAGTATTTTCATGGGACGTTAAAAATTTAAATATAATAATAAAAAAAACAGTCTCACATTGTATCCCGGATACAGCAGGTAGACAGAGGGTACCTAGTGTTATGACACTCCGTTCCCCAGTTACCGCTGAATTCTAGAGGCAGGTATTGAATGGCGAAATTCAACGCCGCGCTTTGTTTCGACACCAGAGCATAAAATGAAACTATAAATTCAAATATACTACTATTCAAATATACTAAAAAACTACTTCATATCCTCGTGTGAGGATCGAACTCACAACCTGTCGCGTTTACAGTCACACACTGTCTCCCTGCCCCACGACTGGCTGGCTGGCTGGTAAGAAGTGTCGTATGTATGTATAAACTATTCCGTTACTGAGTGACTGACAGAGAATCCACAGGAGAAAATACTAAACTTAGTTGGAATTTGGCAGTAGATCATTTAGGATTTCTCAAATTTCCTACGGAAACGGGAAAAAACCGGATTTTACGTCTTAAAGTGCTTATAAAGTTGCGGGCGATGACTCGTCAATATTATAATATTATATAAAAATTTTGATTTCAAATGCCACTTAGAGAAATATTCAAGCAGAGGCACTAAGGCATTCCATTCTCCACTTTCCGCCCAAGTACCTATCGATAATTGCGTATTTAGTGGCGTAACTCGATGTTCCGCAATTGTGTATCAGAGTGTAGAGATGAAACAAAAATATTTTAATATAATCATTCTTCGAGTAGAAATCAAACCCACAAACACCGTTTTAAAAGTGTGACGAAATGTCACCGTGCCACGGCTGCGGCTCTTGAATGTTCGTGAGGCAGGTAAATAATCAATATTACAATGTATATACCTTATCATACTTTCTTATCTTGCTGGAACAATGCGTTTAAGATGCCAAGCCATAACTTTGAGTGGATCGAAAGTAGAGAGCAATCTGTTTTTATATTTAAACTTTTGAAACATAATTGAGACGGACGCGATAGATAAATTAATTTTAAAGATATCATTTTTTTAAGCTTCACGGTGTATCTTGTATATAGGCAGAGGAAACCTAGTGTCAAGACACTCCGTTCCCCAGGCACGGCCCAATTTTCAACCCGCGCGATTTAACCCCGCGCGATATAAATATTTTAGGTAGAATTGAAACCCGAAACCAATGCTCATTACTAAATGTGCCAACACCTCGCCTAGTTGGTACTTTAGATTTAATTAGGCATTATTTATAATAGTCAGAAATAAACTAACTAATCCCTTTTTGTTTTAAAAATTTGTAAATCGCGTGTTTCAAATAACCTTGACCGAGCTGTAACGATCGCATGATTTTATAAAATGCTGTAATAAGAAGGTATTATGTGTACCTATGTCATGGGCTAAGTCGTATAACGTAAGTAAGTAACTTTTATTTTTACTTGCTAAGCTATTACATTAGCATCTGTCTGTACGATTGTAAACATGACTATTATAGGTTCGATGCCCACTCGGGGGAAAAGATCATTTCCATTTGTTCGTAAGAAGACGAAACAAAAAGTAGGGAGTGGACTACTAAAAGTGGGGAGTGGTGTACCTACCTCGCTATATGTAAAAAAAGCTGTTGAAAAATTGGCCTAAAATTTTTTTTATCGTATTTTGCTATTTTCCTACACAATTTTTTCAGTTAAATGTAACGGAGCTTCTGACTTCTGCTATGTTAAACCAAATCTGGCAAAAAAATCTATGGATAAAAATATTTTGTAACAAGAGTATCAATAGAATAAATATTATTTGTAAAATATTTTTCTTACCTGTACCTACTCGAAATTATACTAAAGAACATCACTTTTAGTTGTCATATAGAATTATTAAGTGTATGTTAATATTTTTTGTATCTTAAGTGAGAATACTCCTGATGGTAAAAGCGATGGTTGTTGGTTCAAGTTCTACCTGGGGCAATGATTCATTTTCGTTTCTCCACCCTGCTAAGACGAAGCGTGCTTGAGTTTCAACATGTAACGAGTTGAATTCAGATGAAAAGTGGAGAATGGAGTGTCTTAACACTAGATTCTCTCTGCCTGTCCTTCTCACGTGGAATACGTAAACGTAACGTAAATAAAAAATTAACTTCAAATCTTTTACCCACAAACATTGTATACTTGCTATTTCAATGCAACAAAGTATGTATTTTGCAAATATTAAAACAACGTAGAATATTTACATATTTAAAATGTGGACGTGAAAGAAATATATATTTCATATAGCTGCATTCAAATCAAAATAGATAAGATAGAAACTAGCGTATCGAAGCTTTTCCTCTGAAATCAAAACATAGTACTCAACTGTTGATAGTGGAACATAAAAGTCGATATTTGATTGAAAGTATATTGTGCTGTTTTCTGTTTCATATTGGAAATAATGAAAATTCTAAAAACAATAGAATTTCAATGAATGTTTTATTTTTCATTTATAGGACATGCTCGTTCCAATTACATACAAATATTTCGCTATTCGGACACATGTTCCATTCTAATTGATTCCTTTAAACATAAAAATGTTGTTAGTCAATTTTATTTTACGAAAAAATTTCGATCTAAATTTTACTATAAACGAAACGTTATTATCGAAATATTGCTCTTATTTGAATAGAATGTTAAGTACCTAATTTGCAGTGTTAATTATTTGGTGAACAATTGTATAAATATCACTAGCTAGTAAACTATGCCTTATTTACTTGCACAAACATGTACATAAATACGAATATACATATTAGAACCAATTTAAAAATATTTTAACCCTTAATTTGGTCCAAAAAAACATAAATAATAAGATTTTTTTTTTATTTTCCGCGATTTTTGTACATTTTAAGTGAAACTCTTTAACCGGATATAATAGCGTATTATAAATCATTTTTGGTAATTCGATATTTAGAACAATACTTTGCAGTAGTTCGTGATTACGGAAATTTGATGGAACACAAAATCTGTCTTTTGAAATATTTTATCATTTTATCATAAAAAATTTGAATGTTCTATACAGCATTGTGATCAATATGATGTGTAAGTATGAAATGAGTACTATAATAGAAAAAATATTTCAACATTTTCAACAGCAATCAGACGAACGTTGATTGATAACGATAAGCAAGTTTGTAAACACTAAATCTATAATATTATCATTACACAAAATATTATGGCGAAGTTAAAATCGCAAATATCCAATCAAAATTTAGTTGCCTTACCACACGTCGCATATATTTCAATACAACTAAATCTATAGCTATCGCGTAGTATGTACATACGTATGTATTTATTAGAATTTCTTGATGTACTGTATTAACCTCGCACAAATACGAGTACAGTCCGCGGTTTGGGAATACGCCAAATTGGAACCTCTGTTTGTGCACGTGCTATGCCTGTTATACATTGAGATATTGACTACTGAAATATTGCGTTTCTCTATCAAAAAGCTGGAGATTTTTTTTTTCTCTGTAGCGGAGAATAAAAATGGACAACATAGTGATATGTAATTATTATTTAGTCGGAAAATAGTACGACTGTATGGAAAAAGATAATAAAGCAGGTGTTTAGACACCACGGTAAAAGGTTCAATAACTACCAAAACTAAAAGTGACAAACATCAGATATAAATGGAAAATTCATCTGATTACCCAAAAAACGCGCGATAATGTCCAAAAAAGGACAAAAATGGAACTCAACTCTTCTGAATCACCATTTTATTTGCTCTATCGATTGAACAACTAACTAACTCTACAACGCTTAAAACTCTCCCAAACTTTGATAAAAACCAATTTTGTTCAATTAACCAAAGGAAAAAAATGAAAAAATGTTTGTTTGTAAAACTGTTAGAAGCATAAACTGTTCCCTTCAGTTCGTTTTAGTGGTTTTACAGCATGAGTCAAGCTATCAGTGTTTTATTGGAGCATTGTTTTAGTATTTCCCATTTCATTTATAGCATTTTCATTGTTCCCTCAATTAAGGAAATGTAGTAAACATTCGGTTAATTTGTACTTTTGCTATGCAAATATTTTTTATAATATTCAATATTGTTTTTGACAGTGCGGGTATATACAAACGGAAAGATTAAAAAGCCATAAGCTTTTTTAAGATGAGTACAGTAAATTTATTCTCCTGAATTTCCCTGTTATATAAATATTTATTGTTTAAATTTTAACAACTTCTTCTACGTCTATTTTCATATTATCGATTAGGTTCTGCCGATAATTTCTAGACTAGGACTTTGGCAAATGCTACAAACAATCTTTTAATATAGTGATCATTTTTAATATACGAACGAAATGAGATCCTAGTAAAATATCAAGTTATAAATAACACATTTAATATATTTAACAAATGAAAAATTGTAAACAAATCAATTACATTTTATGTCGATTTTAATATAATTTAAGTAACTCATTAAAATAGTAAAAAGCAGGTTATAACTTCTTTTTCCAGTTACATTAATCATAAATGAGACGTAACAAGCACATTTAAACTCATATATATGTATATACAACCTAAAATATTCAAAATGGTATTTTATTTGAAAGCTTTACGCTATAACGCTTCATCCAGGATTTGACGCGGCTCGAGTATCTTACGAGAGCTGAAGTACTTAGGATTGTTCATAGAGAATTAGGAACGAACGTGACATACGCGGAAACACTTAAAACGTCTCTGAATATTCAAGACGCTGAATGAGTATATTGGGAACCACAGTCATTGTGATGAGTTTTTGTTTTGAAACAAATTTGTAAGTATAGAAGTCAATAATGAGAAAATTAGCAAAAAAATATTGAGACCGGTTGCGGCGCGACAGGTTTTAAGTTCGGTTCCCACTGGGGAACGGAATAGGAATGTTAATTGGAAGATACATTGTAAAGGTAAAAAAAAAAGTATTTATTCTTGTTACATTACAAGGCAGGGATTGAAACCAAATGTTGTAAACAGAAATTAACTAAATTATCAAGCCGCTAGGGATTGACCCTACCATAATTGATTTTTGTCGAATCGAAATAATCTAACTAAATACAATGTGTACCTTCTATGTATGAAACATTTTGAGACAAGACAAAATAAATAAAAAAAATCTGTACTCATATTTCAAAGACAAGATTTTCTTATTAGATATTATTCTCAAAAAAAATATTAACATATGTCAATACAAGCAAAAACACAAGCATATGTCAATAGGCTTTCTTTTTAATGTTAAACCTTAAAAATATAGACCTATTATATATATAAATATGTATAAATGTTATACTTTAAAAATATATACCTATCTTGAATTTGTTCATTTGTTTGTACTAATATAAGGAATTGAAAGCATAAAATAAAGTAACACAAAGTTACCGTTACTGAATATAAAATTAGTTTATAAAATATTATATTCTTTCTAAACATCAAAAGCCAGCATTTTATGCTGTGTGTTGAATTCGATTTATATTTGAAATGTACATATATTTTGTTTTGTAACATCTACATAGGGAATCGAAAAAGATAAGAAAAAGCCTGCAAACTAAGCCTACAACCAGTTTACAAAATATTGAAAATTAAAGAATGTACTAGAGATAATCTATGAAAGTATTTCAATTTTTCTTTTTTTTTTTAGAAGAATATACTTACTTCTTTTGATTTAAAAAACAGCCGTGGGCGAGTCATTCCCAAGGTACACTATCTTCGAGAAAACCATTTACTTTACAATAGCTTTTAAAAGCTGAGAAAAGTTTTGTGATTTCCGATTCGAATAACAGAATTTGTAAGTTGAATATTAGATTTGGACTTTTAAGATAATTATATATTGAGGCTATAGTGATTCATCCACTGCGTGTTTGATTGTAAATGGATGGTTGTGGGTTCGATTCCCACTCGGGGGAACGAATTATTTTCATTTCCTTGTTCCAAGCGTCTTAACACAAGGTTCTCTCTGCTTATACTGCGTGAGGCAGTTGAAAAAATTATACATATGTATGTATATTGGCACAACAAGGTGAAGAATCTACTTAAAATTTATAACAAACAAAAAAAATGAAGTGTGTTATAACATTGTGCAGAACGATATGAAAAAGAAAGCTCTAGCTTCAGGCAATAAGTTCAAAAGTGGGTCGCCTGTTCTTCACGAATCCTTAGCAAGGATACTAAAAAACAGCGAAGTACAGCTAACTTACATTTTGTTTTAAGGTGCTTTGTTTAGTTGTGTTTTATTTTCTTCAGTCACTTTTATTAACTTAAGGAAAATGCACAAATATAATTAAAGTGATAGAGCACATTTTATCTTTCACTTTTAATAATTCGAAACAAAAACATAACATTATGAATTAAATATGCTGATATTCTTACAAGAGGTGGAGACCACTTGCCGAAAAGTATTATAAGGCGGTTTAGGCCAAGCAAATGATGTGCCGCTTGAGGGCTGACATTACACCTACACTATAAATACATGAACACTCACACAAATGCAAAGCTCAACTTAGACCTCGCGGTCTTTAGGTTATATTAAATACCTCAATAACCGTATAAAAAATATTTTTATAATCATTATTCTACTGTTCCCAAGCTATTTCTGAATAATCTCAAATATATTTATAAAAAAAAGTGTAAAAAATAGTCGTGTATTTTTTCTACATTTTCGATTCCACTCAGAATTCACAAAGTATATTATCAAAGGAATTTCATTTTAATAATTTTACTGGAATAATTTCATCAACAATTTAGGAGCCTAACGGAATTACCTGGAAAATAAATTGCCTAGAAATTATATGAACTGAAAAATCCGCGACGGAATCTCATAACAAGTTATAAGAAAAGGATCCTCCTGTGTTAATATTTGCTCAAATAGCAAAGTAATGCCTGTTTCCACTGAAAAGCGTAAAATAAATTTATAAAATAATTTAAATATTATTTTTCTTTTTTTTGTTTCTACTGTATGCATGTGCATAGCAGGGTAGGCAGAAAGTATCTGGGAACTTAGTGTTAAGCCCCTTTGTTCCCATTAAGACACTTCCATTTCTCATTTTTCGCCGAATTTCCTACTGTTTCACTTTTGATTCTCCCTCTATAAGTTGTAGACAGTACCGTACGGTAGACAGTACCGTGTTGGAAGATGACATTTTAAGTTTAATAAAAATAATGGTTATAGAATGAAAATATTAATTATTTAACGAAAAAAAAGCAGCTTGTTATATTTTAATTTACTAAGTGCAGTATAGTACAAGACTTATACGATTTTTATTGCAAACATACTTCAGACGTACGCTTAGAAATACCTAGATTTTTCTTGAGCAATAAAAGGCAAGATAGCTTTAAACTTTAGAAATCTTTTTAAAATATAGATTTTCTAGCAATCAGTAGGTACTCACTTAATGTTTTCTATACAATTATTCTTATAAGTAAATAAATTTACTTTTAAGATTGTGAATTAAAGTAATTATTCAAGGCAAATAGTTATTTTTATTTTCTAGCTTTGGCAAGACAAAGCACTGAGTTGAGTTCCGTCACTGAACACAGAATGTCTCTAATTAACAAAGTGTCTTGACACTAGATATGGTGTGTGCGGGATACATCAAGCTGAACAAGCAGTAGCGAAAAGTAGACAATAGAGTGATTTATCTTTACATGTTCCTTGCTTATGTCACAAGAGCTAGAAGAAGTAAAGAGACTATGGTAGAGTCAAAGGTAAAGTCAGACATCAAATAAAACGAAGGCACAAATACAGTTCAAGGTCTAACTCTAACCAATTGTACCACGGCGTCATCGAAACCTAACAACAAATTTTTTACATACAAACAAAAAAAATCATCCCAAATCTCAATTCATTCTAGCAACACGAATATTTCCTTTAGAAAACGTATACACAACAGTTTAAAAAAATAAAGCAGCTCCTTGAATCTTAGAATTAATTCGACGGCGGGAATGAAAAGATTACCTCGCGGGAATACTCATTGTTATACTTTATACAATTCATATTTCATAAGCAAACATCGTCCGCTGCAAGAGTTTGTGTTTTGTTTGTACTGCTTACGTTTTCTACGTGATTATTTATGTTTGTGGAGTGGAAATATGTGATGGTAGGTTTAATTATAATGAGAGAGATGTATTTGTAGTTAATATTAGATGAACGGAAAACTTAGTATCTAGATACTTTGTTATTTTTCTCCTGCAATTTGTAGGATTTGACACAAAATAAGAAAAAAATATAGAAAACTCACTTATCTCACACTACCCTCAAAGAAAGAAACCATGTGACTTTTTTCTCTCAATAAAATTAATAATATAATATTAGAGCATATGTTATTCATTATTTTACTTGTATTATATACTTTACTTGTATGATATTTAAAAAAATCAATGGTGATCTGATTGCGGCCTGACTGAACGTATCATAATGAGGCACATCCAAACATCAAACAGGGAACAGAGTGCCTTAATACTACGTAAAAACATTCAATATTTCTTTTGTCCATCGTTCCACGGAATATCTTTATTAGGTCATTTTTTTCCTAACAATGTTAATACAAAAGAAATGCTGACATAAAATGTAATTTACGTTCTTATATCAGATTAACATCACGTTATTTCCATTTCTTACTTCTATTTGTATTTGAATATTAACATTTTATTTAAGTTACTTTGATAGTTGCACGACGACGTCGAGTTCCACAGCTTTACACGCAATGTCCTGGAACATCGGCCGGTGCGTAGGGACTGGAGAAGGAGGAGAGTGTACACATGTGGGGAACGGAGTGTCTTGAAACTATATTCCATCTGCTTCTATATTGCGGGATGTGATAAAAAAATATTTATGATATTTTGGGTGTTATGTAGATGTTTTTTAACTTGTTCGGACGACGCATTTTAAACTCATAAGGTTCAAATACATCTACTTTTACAATTTAAAATAAAAAAAATTATGATTCTAAATCTATTTTTTTTTATTTAAACATCAATAGGTACAACCCACACTAGACAAATTAATTTGCCAAGTCAAGTTTTTAGATAATTATTGGTTAAAAATTTTATTGAGCGCTATGTTTATAAACTATTTGTAGCTCCGTCCTCCAAACTACCGTAGCGTTTGGCGCTCCGTTCTCTCTGGCTACCCCGCTAGGGATAAAGCGTGAAGCTAAGTTATGTTAAGTTATGTTTATAAACTTCTAAAACGACTAAACAATCAAACAATTACTATATTAGTCAGATTTTTTTTTATTTTTAATGTACTAAAATATAACATATCAAGTACAAACGAACGAACTTTTTTTTGCCAGGGGTGGTTAGAAGCCACGTAGCGCTGTTGTCCACACGTCCAAAACCAATGTTTTAAAAGACTAAGCATCAGTAAATAACATAGATTGCAAGGATCGACGCCAGTTGTAGTGCAGGGGCACAAATCGCTACCTCAGCCTATCCTGCTATGTGCGGGATACTGCGTGAAACTATATATTTCATTAGTAGCGTTGTATCTGCGGAGAGAGTAATCCACAGATAAAAGTTAGCAAAACATGATAGAGCTCATGCTCTACCTCAGTCGTTTATGCAAGAACACTAAAATATTTAACAAACAAATAACAGTACCAGATAAAACATTTTAGTTGAACTAATGTTTACACAAGACTAACTTACGCTATAAAGGTATCCAACTTCGAACACAAGAAGTGGAATAATGAGGCCATTTGAAACTTAGGCCGCCAATTTGTCTAACCTTCGCTTTGGTTCTACGATACAATAAAATATCCATGTAAATGTTAATCTAGGTAGTATTTTTTCTTTACAAATATATAATTATTATAGAACAACGTACAGAGAATGTCTGGGTTAAATTTGTTATTAATATTTTTTAATACAATTTTTTTTATTATAATCTTCTATGTGGAGTGCAAAACGAAGTGTCTTATTAATACTAGACCTACTGCCTTGTACGCAAGATTGTATATATTTCAATTATTCCATAATGTAAAAAAATCCAATTGTACTGGATTAAGATTATATAAAGCTGTACTGTGCTATACTTAACAGTAAACATGATTCACTTTAAACATAAAAGTCCTACTTAAAACGTCGCGACATGAAATATTGTAGAGAAAATTATACTTGCTGCATGCAGATTACAATGTTTCTAGTTTTTTTTATCTTTACCCATTATTTAATAAAAAGTATTTGGATATAAGAGAACGAAAATACAACAACGCAAAAGACTTCCGATGTCTGCTTTGCAACCGAATTCGAGACCTAGGTTTTGAGTTGCGGGAATCTTTTTAAATAATTGTCAAGTGACGGAACTCAACGCCGCGCTTTGCATAAAAATATTACTAAGTTATTACAATATCGGCTATAACAATTCACATATAAAGTAAGTCTTTTAAAAAATATGAGCTTTTATTTTATAACAAATAAAGTATTGTACAGTAATTTAATTAAAATTAAAAAAAATTTCAATCAAATTGAATTTTGTTTAAATTTTACCCGAGTCGCGTTTTTTGGTTACTTTAATACCACCCAACTAAAAACCACCCTAGAGCAATGAGACGAAATTTTGATTGAAGATGTTTTAATGCTAACCATCCAGTATTATATAGCGTATAGCGATAAAAAACGATACAGATAATAAAATCTTCATAAAAAGTAATTAACTATTGAAATATAATATCATTCTATTTTTAATATTATTCTTTATTTATATGAAAATGTAAAAAAATGTGATAAGTCAGGGTGTAATTTTTTTCTACTTAATTATCTGTTATCTATGCATGAAAATGCATAGATAACAGATATCAGATGAATACTTATTTAGAAAACGTATAAAAAATTGAACGTAGCGGGACTCGATCCCGCGACTCCTGGAAACCTACCAAGCTCTCTGACTACTAAGCCATACGTTCTCATCAAGCTACGTGAACATTTTTATACGCTTGTTACAACTTATTTATGTTGTTAGTGCGAAATAACACTTTAAAAATGTCAAAAAGATATCGGATAAATTAAGTAATATAATAAGATAAATATTACGCGAATCAGTGGCTTCCCACCAAAAGCAGGAACTGACTCTTAGCCTTGTCACGCGCGTATTTCTTAATGATACCTCTCTCTTTTCTTCTCTTACGAAATGGATTCTTAGTTGCCGTAATAGGGCAGTGCGACACAAGGTACCGTCCAACACTTGGGGAATTCCCAATATATATTTTCTATTAATTGTGTAACATTTTGAAAATGCATTAAGTTTCCTTTACAGTACTGGAACATAATTTTAAAACATTGCCGCTACATTTTATATAAGAAAAATATAATGATCTATAGGCTACGCTATTCGAAGCTTTAAATCGAATTTAGTGGAAAACTCGCATGAAGAGGGAGTTTTTTTCATATCTGCAAGCAAAAGGGATATTTTATTTGAAAGTCTTGATGAAATATCGCTTTATAGGGGAATAAAGAAACGTCAGCGAAGGGAATCTTTTAAGCCAAGATTTGTGCACGGCGTATTGACTGCAAAGACTCAACCCTAGAAAGGTTGAATCTGTATATCAAGTATATAAGTTTTGTATGTTATCTTAATACCATCGCTGCGCAGTTGGCAAGCACTTGATTTTATAAACGGTATGGATTTGATTTAAATTATCTGCAAAATTTATTTACTTAAATCTTTTTTTTATTCATTTAAAATCGTAGTTCAATTTGGAATTTATGCGTTAGGTCCCTTGCCTACTTAATAAGGAATCCAGATTAGAGATAAAAAATATTCATACTGTTACAAAATATAAGTCGGATCTTTTGTGGCAAGACCTAAGGCTTGTACAATTAATGTATCAATGCACAAACAAAACGACTTATACTTAGTTTTGGAATTATCCTACATCAAATGTATACAAAACTATTGATAGATATTTGATAAAAAACACTGTAAGATACAAAAGCCTTTTTATATCTATTAATTGAAAGTTTCATAACTATACAAAGCTCGAGGGTCTTATTTACAAAGTTATTACTAAATATTTGAGAAGGAGGATTCTTTTCTCAGAAAAGAATTATTTACACAAAGTTTCCAGATGTCTCGTCAAGAACCTTGTTCAGACTTATTTTACCTGGGAATTAAAATATGTACTACTAATTAATGTTGCTTATCGTTCTCCTTCCACGCGAATTCGAGATGTTTAATGGCGAAACTAAACGTCGCAATTTGTCAACCAGAGCATAGAAATGATAATAATTCATTTCCCCGCGTAGAACTCATAACCACCGTGTTTTACAGTGAAATATCGTACCTATCTAAATAATTTTACTCAATTTAACATCTCTATTTAACACAAAAAATATTATAACTTAAATTTTACATTACGATGATATAAATAGTAAAAATATAAGGAACACGCTATATTTATTTAAATGGTTCATAAAAATAGCTTTCAACAAAAATATTTCATACTAAATCGGCCACTGAAGGCAAAATTGACCCAAATTTGATATACTGAGGCGCATACAAAAGCTGTTTGCTTTATTGATTGTATCAAAATATCGACATCTATCTTACGAAAATATCTTGAGGTGCGTTTTTTTAGCTTCACGCTGTGCAAGTTGCACATAGCAGATGGAAACTGGAAACCTAGTACGTGGAACGTCAAATGTCTTAATGGTAATGGAGTGTCTTACACTCCATTCAAAAAAATGGAACGTCAAATGTCTTAATGGGAATGGAGTGTCTTACACTCCATTCCCATTAAGACATTTGACGTTCCATTTTTCTATTAATTACTGAGGCACTGAATGACGGAACTGAACACCATACTAGTTACTTATTTAGAAAACGTATAAAAATTTGAACGTAGCGGGACTCAAAACCGCGCCTCCTGGAAACCGACCATACTAGTTTAAGTTTAAGAGCGAGGAAATTAAATTATTAAATATTTCAACCGACCCAGCGGGAATCGAATCCAGAGCGTCGCGCTTACAGTCACATGTTACGTCACATATTAAATTAAATTATTTTCATTTCCCCTATGGAGGACAAAGAGCGGCGTTATATTCCACTACGCATTACGCAACGCCTTGAAAATTGATAAAATTCAACAACATCTGTACTAGGAACAACCTGGAACAACCTGGAAGATGGCTTCTTTATTAAACCTAACTAATTAATAGATAACAATTATTTTTTTTTAACCCTTCAACATGTTAGAATTATTATTTTTATTTTTTTTTCTTTTTCGTTCAAAAGAAAAAAATATTTAGTATTTTCAATTTTAACTTCTTTTATTATTACAAAACATGATATACCAAGAAAATCAAGACTAGACGTTGAAATGAAACCTCAAGCTTTTAAGGTTAACAAAGGCATCAATCATCAGCTGACGTTAACCCCCGCAAGTCAATTTGAATTCCCTCTTCCATCCATCTTGAACACGTCCCCTAGGATCAATTGAACTACTAATACTAACATTATGTAATATATTTGTTATGTATTTTTGCATTTTTGCAAATAAATAGAGTAAATCCTTGAGCATAATAAATTAAGAATAATAAATATTTTAAGTTTTTTTTTTGTTAAGTTTTAGATAAAGTATTCGATAATGTATTTGTAGCTAATGGCATACTAATTGCTATTTTTTTAACTGTTTAATAATCATAGCAGGGTGGGCAGAGAGAACAGTGTTAAGACACTCATTTTTCTTTTTATTTAATTGGCTTAGCAGTATATTTTGTCTTAGCAGATCCACAAAGTAAAAATAATTAAAATTAAATATGGTGCAATATTTAATTTTTATTATTTTTACTTTGTGGATTTGCTAAGACAAAGGAAATCGAACCTAACTATCGCGTATGCAAACACTCACACTGTCACTTAACTAGTAGAAAGTATATCGGACACAGTAACTATATTCACAAGTTATTATATATTTTTATGTTCTTTTCAGCTTTTTTTGCGAATATTACATGGTATAGAGAAGAAAGCTACTAATAGAACAGTCCGCACTCCAATTACCGCTATATTCTCTTCACAACTCAACTCCGCGCTTTATTTAACAGATAAGGATTTAATTTAAACTATTTTATAAAAAATCAGTTTGTAATAAAAAAAGAATATCTTATTTTTCTGTTATAAAATAGGCATGCAAGATCACAATTATATTAAACAGAAGAACATTACAAGAAATGGATTCCAACCACGCAATTTACAAAAGGATGTAGGTACCCTCCAGCACGCCACTGTAGTCATTTGCAACTGTTGAATAAATGAACATTTTATAAAAGGCGAAAATATATTTTCATACTATATTTTTTATTAAATATATAATATGAATCCTTTTTTTGAGTAACAATTTTAATATTTATATATTTTTATCTTTGTGCGCGGCGTTGAAAGGCAATGCCTCCAGAATTCGGCGGAAAGTGGGGAACGGAGTGTCTTAACACTAGGTTCCCTCTGCCTACTCTGCTATGTGCAGGATACAGCGTGAAGCTGATAAAAAAATTGTCTTAGTTTATCTCGCGTTATATACTCGTATAAGAAACAAAGCGTTGGGTGTTAGTATTACACTTTAGCTAAGTAAATCGGAGAATTACTTTTTTTTATAGCTTCACATTGTATCTCGCATTTGCAACAGGCAGAAGAAATCTGGGAATTCAGTATTAAGACACTCCGTTCTCCATTAAGACACGAACGTCCCGAGATAATACATATTTAATAGTGAGTGTGATTCCTAAATCAAACACAATCAAATCTAAATATAAATATTTTTCCTTCAATATAAACTATAAAAGTTTATTTCTAGTGACATCAAAGCGGAAAGCGGAGAATGTAATTATTGCTGTTCATGTTATTGAACAGCAATAATTACATTCTCCGCTTGTATATGTTATTGTATATGTTATTTGGCTGTGACATTTCTTCACATATATATATTATATAACTAAAGAACAGGCAGGACGCATGAGGGTTGACTTTGTCAAGTATCTAACACGTAAATATATATATGTAAATAGCTTTTGTAGCTAAGTTTTAATATACCTGATAATGTTTATAGTTTCCAAACATTTAAAATGATAGAAAAGATTTCATCGTCAGGAGGCCTTAGCTCAGCGGTACAGAGATTTGAGCATAGACGCGAAAGGTTATGGGTTCGATTCCCATTCAGGTAAGAGAACTTTCCATTTTGTCGCGTTGATCACAAGATAAGGTGCGGCGTTGGGCTCTGCCACTATTAATGTAATGTTTCAAAAAATTGATTAAGTCAGCTTACCTGAAACTAAAAAAAAATCTTCATCATGATTAGAAAAAGTGCAACCTTGCCATAATTTCGTTTCAAAGAGCGAAAGGTGGGAAGCAGAAAAATCCCCAGATTTTAATGTTAACAAAATAATTTTAATTATAACTTCACATAAATTAGTGGACAAGCTTCTAGAATCAACCTCAGCCTGAATCCTTTGTATATTTCAAAGTTTTGGGTAATTTGTTTGTAGTTAGTATAAATTAAGGCCAGTGACACAGGGTCGTAAGCGTGAAAGTGCAAACGGTTGTGGGTTCGATTCCGTCATTCAGGGACATAAAATATTTTATGTGTTTAAAACTTAAAAAAAAAATCTCATGAAACTACCTTTAAATTGTATCCTTTCCCACAAAAAAAGAATAATGGAAATCGGTTGGGGTGATATTGAGTTATTCCTCCATTGTCGCGCACATACTTAATGCAAATTTAAGACATATGTAATTTTCTCATCAATAGCATTGACAGAAATAAGTTCATTAAAAAGATACCACACTAGGCACCAGTTTTCAAATAAAAAAAGAATCATCAAAATCGGTTAACCAGTCAAAAGTTCTGACGTAACATACATAAAAAATACAGTCAAATCGATAACCTCCTCCTTTTACAGAAGTCGGTTAAAAAGTATTTTAACCAGAATATTTAAATTATTTTTCTTGTGGAAATCTGGCTTCAGGCGTAGTTATGTTTTACGTAAGCTTCAAGTCCGTCTGAGTCGTCTGTCTTGTTATACAACTTAGTTATCTAAATATGTACGTGATTTGAATGAAAATTTGGTGTTGCGACACTCTTTTTGATGTTGTTATATGTTTTTGTGTTATTTTTGTACACTTAAGTATGATTAAAGATTGTACGTATAATGGATGTCTTCTATATCAAGAGATGCGTTGTAGATATGAAAATATATACATATGTATAAGCGAGACTATTTTACAGCCAAGTCCAAAGAAATCCAATGAGATGCTTAAGTTGTTACAGAGTAGATACTGCTAGCTGACAGTGATTTAAACTATTCTATAAACTACTTACGTTGTCATTGATTGAAATAATTTTTAGTGGAAATTTTATAAAGGTAGGAATATCGTTGCCAATTTCGTGGATCCATCAACAGAACTGCGTAAATATTACATTTTTAAAAGATTTCCTATTTTTATTGGAAGCGGAAAGCGTAGCTAGTATGTTATTAGTATGTTATTCTTCAAAAATTTAATAATAAGCTTTCGATACAGATAACACACAGCCGGAACTACTAGAGTATAAAGTTGAATTTTAGCTTGTACATATGTAGATTAAGGAATAAGAAAGCACTAAGAAAAGAGAGTTCGAAATTCCCATGGGTACGAGATAAAATGAGATATTCAATTTTATATCCTTAAATTGCACGTTGTATACTCTACTCGTAAATATGTAAAATAATACATTAAACTTTCATTTCATACTATAAAATGTCTATTCTATTTTCAACAAATCTTAAATTTTTTAAACCAAAAAAGTTTCCAAGCCACTGCTCCGCAAAGTTTGCCAACTGTCAGATACACTGTGGCGATAGCTATCTTGTGTCTGATAGGCAGAGAGAATATAACACTTTGTTCTCCACTTACTTATTATCAAAAAATAGAACGATTTAAACAAAATTGCGGAAATCATGGTTCACTTCGGAGAAAAATGTGTTTTTTTTAGGGTTCTGTGTACATACGTACGCGTTTGTTTAGGGTACATTTTAAGGAATGAAGGAACCTTTATACTTTGTTGTCCATCTATCTGTCTGTCTCAAGACCCTTTATCTCAGATAAGCCTGAATTTCAGAAGAAGCTCGAGGCCTCCAATTTTTGTACGGAATCCACGATGGGGGCTGTATCTGGAATTGCAGGATAGACAGAAAGAACCTAGTGTCAATTTTCGAACCATTGCATTTTGAGTGACTGAGCTCGATGCCACGCATTGTCTTGATACCAGAACGAAGATATTAACATAACTCATTCCTTCGAATGTGAATCGAACCCAGAACATTATTCAGTCACGATGTCCCAGCCCCTAGATCGGACCAATGAAAGTAATTATAAAAAATAAATGTAATGTAATTCTTCCTAGTGCTAATGGCCTCTTTCCAATTGTACCGCGATATCCTCGAAGGCAATATAATATCACAAAATATAAATATATCGACCAAGTAAAGCCAGCCTTATTTATTCCACCACTTCAAACGTTTTAGATTTTAATTGGCAACTTTTGGCTTAAACCATAGTTTCGTGATTAACCTCCGCTTCGGGCAACACAAACAGGGACGGATTACGTTTATGAATATAGCTGTAGTGATTTACTTTCGTCGGATTTATTTATCTAAAATGTATTGTTTGACTAAAAGCTAGAAAGTTTCAGTATATTAAAATATTTTTTGTTGAGAAAAATATAAAGGGGGTGTCGTGGTGCAGCGTGACCGTAGTCGGATTGATTTTTTTCCTCGTTACCTGAGTCACACGGCGCGGCGTTTAGTTCCGCCACCCAACACACAAACGGAGTGTCTTAATAATTGACCTTTACCTACTCAACTATATGATGATATAGTAGGGCTAGAAAATAATAATTATTATTACATACACGATTCTTTTATTATTTTTACGTGTATTCCAGACTCTCATTTTCTGAATTTGTATATTACCACTAATTTATTAGCTTTCCAACTGCAGCCTTCATAATTTTTTTTTCAGTGTAAGTTGTACCTCCTGTTACGTTACATCCTTTAAGATTCTTAATGTGTAATACAATACATAAAAACGAAGTTTCACGCTGTTTTCCGCACACAACGGGAACCTAGTGTTAAGACACTCCGTTTCCCACTTTCCGCTGATTTCTGGAGGCATTGCGTGTTGAGTGGCAGAACTCAGCGCCGGGCTCTGCCTCAACACCAGAGCGAAGAAAATATATGCAAATAAATATTTCACTTCCTGGGGTGTGGATCTAACCCAAAAGCCGATTATACAGTCACACTTTGTGCCTCTGCATCACGACTGGCGGCGATAAAAACGAAGCATTTTAAAACAATTAAAAAAATTGTGAGGTGGTCGCGGCCTACCTGTGTCAAGAATTCGGTGGTAAATGGGGAACGGAATGTCTTAAAGAATGGAAATAGAACTCACAATCATCACATTCCGTTCACGTCCTCGTACATTTTAAAATTAAAATAAATTATTTCAATAGTCTTCCGAAAAACAGCTTAAAGATCTATTAAAGGGGATCATTCCAAAGTATATATCTTAACGAACAGTAGACGAGTATATTACAGATATTGGAACCAAACAAGCTGAAGGGAAGAAAGTTTTAAAGTCCATTTGCAAGAGGATATCGATCTGGCAAGCTTACCCATACCTTCAGTGCGTCCCTTTAGCGAAGTAAGGGGGAGACCTTAAAAGTTTGTGCCATTGTAACGTTTTTCGTACATCGGGTCGTGTAGGGTTGCCAAATAGCTATGTAGTTAACTGAACAAAGTTTTTATATACGAAATGTGGATTAAAATTACTATTATTATGTCTAGTAGTTTCGGGGCCAACCGTGGCGCAGGACTGCACTAGCTTGCGGCTGTTACGCGATGGGTGGCAGGTTCGATTACCACTAGGGAGGCTGACATATTTAATATTTTTATTTTATCAGTCTGGTATAGTGGCAAAGCGCAGCGTAGAGTCCCAAAAATCAATCGGGTATTAGATTCCCTCTGCCTACCCTGCTATGTGCCATATAAAATGTATCATATGAATTTATAAAATCTATATCGAAAGTAAAAACCGCTTTTTCCCACATTTTTCCATATCTTGTATATTTATATGGGTAGAATGAGAAAACTTAGTGTCAAAACATTTTGTTTCGCTCTTCACCCATTTACAGAACATTATACAAAGCTAACAAACAAACAACGGAGTTCATATAATATATTATAAATATATATATTCAGTATTACTAAAGATGTGTGTAGTCTAAAATCTAAAGCAATAGTCGCTCTCTATTTACTTTTCTATCTGTTCCATTCAAACATTGTTTAGCAAATCGCGCCCCCGTTTCACAGCTGCTGAAAAGGAAGCTACACTTTGAAAAAGGTTACACAGCATTTTACACGAATGAAATATTAGATTTTCGTTTTTGGGATATACAAATACAACATTTTATTACAAAATAACTTAAGTCTTTCAGTGTCAGTCGCCCATAGCAGGCTTGGCAGAAGGAACCTGGGAACTTAGTGTTCAAACGCTTCGTTCCCAAAAAAACACTTCCATTACGACTAGCCTCTAGCTCACTCATCCATTATAGATAAGAATCTGTAGCATATTTTGGTGAGTTATTTACTAAAAATAATAATTGTGAAAACAAATCTTCTAAATGTTTTAGACCAATTATAAAAACTATTAAACACGCATTATAAAGTCCGAAGTGGTGTCCGTATCGCAAAAATCCACAATTAAAAAAACATTAAAATATTAATAAAAATCACTATATATAGTGTTCAAACGCTTCGCTAAAACGCCTTACTATGTGAGTGACTTTTATTTATATTTTAATTTCTGTTCCGAGTTCCGCCATTCAACAAACAATGCCTCGAAAATTCGGCGGAGTGTCTTAATACTGGGTTCTGCTCTGCTTAACCTGCTATATACGATACAGCGTAAAGCTGAAAAAAATATCTTAATATATAAAGGACTATCTGCTTACTGTAATAGGCGAGAGAACGCCTCTCCTAGTTTTGGTAACGTTTTTACTTTTCCCTTACATATGCCATGTCTAAATTATAGTAAAGAGGAGAACAGATTTTATAATTAATAATTTAAAAAAGGGATCAAAGTGACTTATTAATAAATATTTTATGCCTACCCCCAATAATGCGGGAGATATGTAGGTAGAGATACAAAATCAAAAGAGATCACAGGTCAATATATTATATTAACGCGATTAACTTTCGCTCCCCCTCGAAGTCGTTTCAAAATTTAATAAAAAACATAAGAGCGATGGCCGACCAAATTGGATTTTTCAAGAGTGTTTGAATTTATGAAAATATAATAGTAAAATGAGTGCTTTGTTATATATTATTATTTAGTCTTATTAAATACTTAAAGCGGCTGCCATGTAAGCACTGTCCATTACTTATTATAAAAATTCCACACATACTTAATAAAAAAACAACTTTTTTAGAAATCGCATAAAATTTGAAAGTAACAGGATTTGAACTCGGGGCTCTGATATCTTCCAAAGGGCGCGGGTTTAAATCTCACAATGTTAATTTTTTTATACGTTTCCTAAAAAGTTATTTACTTATAAGAAAGCAGTGGGAAGTTAAATCCTATAAGTACAATAAAATTTCGTTCTCCATTGTCTTGTATGTCAATATTTCAACTACTGGCTTAAGCCAGTTCTTGAGATATTGAGAAACGTCTGTCTAAAGAGGATTTTGAACTCTTAACCAAACGTTCAGCTTAATTTTATATAACTACGTTACGATAGCTTCCAGTATTACTTACAAAATATTTATAACAATACAAAACTAATATAAAAAACGGCAAAAACTATAATTGTAACGTTTAGTCTAACAAGAGAAATGTCTTTATAAAAGTGAAATTTAAGCTGGAACTCCATTTAGCATCCGTTTAAAATAGCTAGGTTATACGTAAAGTTTGCAAAACTGCAGGACGCTGGCCGATCCAATGAATAAATTTGCGGCGGCCCTCGGAAAATAGCCTTAGAGACTGTTACAGTTTCCGAGGGAATCCAGGATAATGGTGAGCTTAAAGAGAACCTGTTATTTTGCGTTAGAGTTTAAATTTAAATTAGAGTATTGGTTACAATAATTAATTTGTGGAAAATAATGCAGTTTTTGTTTTTGATGTATGTATTTGATGTAAACAAAGGATTTTTGTTCACAAATATGATGATTTTTTTAGTATATACAAATACCTATAGAAACAGTTAAGTGATACCAACGTGGACAGTCACTTGGTTTTTAAATCATCACTACTGATCATCATTATTAAAATACGGCATCATTATTAAAATACGCCTAATCTACATCTAAAATTTTTCCAATGCCTACTGAATATAGAAACGCACAGACGAAGCTACTGAACGTAGAAAATTGAAAATTGGCGAAAATTACGGTGGATAAAATGGAAGGAATTCTCGAAATTTCTACTGCAGCCGAACTAAACAGGATTTATAATTATTGTAATACAGAGTGCTTGTACATTCTTAAATCTCGTTACAATCAAATTTGTATGCATTTTCTAAATAAATACTTATGTAATACTTTATTTGTTCCTAAATGTAAATTACACTTTGAAGTATGTTAAAAATAGACAGGCTATCCATTTTACATCCACGCAAACAAAATTTCGGGCGACGACTAGTCTTATGAAAAAAAAAATGGAAAATACAAGAACATATATTATATAAAAATATTTTTAAGCAAAAACAGACGCCGCACTTATCGTCTTCACTTCGCAATCTCTATTTTATTCTAATATTAAACCGTTAAACATAATTCTCTAATTTTATTACACAACCTCCATCCAATTACTTTGCTGATAGTATCTACATACAAGTAAATATATCGATATTACTTTAGAATGAGAAAAGTAAACTCTAGTACAACAAAGTTCAATGGCCACCACAAGGAGAATACAAGGAGAATTATAAATTAATATTGGTTTAGTTACTTAATATTTACAATAAACTGGTAATTTGCCTTTATGTTTATTCGAACTAGCAACCTGATGATATGATATTGTCCGAGTAAAATATAATTCTACGCTAAAACATCTTTGTGAAAGTCACACTGAAATCGTTTCTGTTGTTTTCGAAACTTGAGAAGTTGCAAGTTGATTAACAAACCGCAAATTGTAAAAACATAAGTTAAATATTTGATGAATTCCTCTATTATTTAACTAGTGGTAAAAAAGTTAAAGAAAAGTTACAATAGGTAAGACCCAAGTTAACTACACTAAAATAATTTTGTTTAGCTTTAAATAATTTTAGTTAAATAGCATTTTCTTAATGAAAACCACATTTCATTAACAGCAAAATAAGAATGTTGAAGTACATTTTCTTAAATATAATAAAATGTTTAAGCTATTTTTAACACGCTGTACCTATCCCGTACACAGCAGGATAAGCAGGAGGAACCTAGTTTAATACATTCACCACCACCATTGAGACAATTTTGTTCTCCATTCTCCGCTGAATTCAGGAGGCATAGCGTGTTGAGTTGAGTATTTTTTTAACGCCATATTGTAATCTCTATATCGTGGTAGATAGAAGTTGAGACAGTATTAAGGCACTCTGTTTTCCAAGAACCGTCCAATTTTCAGGATATGTTGAGTAGCGAACTCACAACCGACTCATCTACAGTCTGATGCTGTACTGCTGCACTACCCAACCAAATTATTATATAATTAAATAAAAATTACAAAGTATGTAAAGCATTGACTAATGCTAAAAAAATTAAATTGTTATAGTGAAGTAAAGCACACATTTTGCTAAATATTTAAGTTTTAGTGTAATCGTTTCAATATAATATTTTAAAAAGATAAAACAATTTTATTATGAAACACAAAGGCACAGAAGACATTGTTTCAAAATTACTCGGATATATTTTTATATCCATATTGCACAATATTAATTGCGCATTAGAGGATGGTATTCTTTAATACTGTAAAATATACATATGTAAAAAACTAAATTGTACTACTAATTACTATTATAATATTTTTTATGAATGTTATATATTTTATATTGAAGTCATGAGGCCGGTCGTAGCGCAGGGGCACAAGCGTATGACTGTAAACCCAACAAGTTTTTGTTTCGATGCCCACTCGTGGAATTGAAATAGTCAACATTTTTAAATCTTCACTCTGGCGTCGAGGAAAAGCGCTGCGTTGAGTTCCGCTACCCAACTCACAATGCCTTTAGAATCGCACAGTGCTAACAGAAACTGAGTTTCTTAACTCTAGGTTCCCAGGTTCCCCCTGCTTATCCTTCTATGTGAGGGATACAACGTAAAACTAAAAGAATATATAATCATCACTAACAAAACGACAACATTAGTACCTAAATACACACACCCAACGTACGGTGAGATCTAAATAAATTTCACTAAAACACTTAATTCTACGAAACAATTAGTTATACAGAGCGCTATTTGCATACTGTTTGGATACACAGCTATATCTAAATTGAACTACTTCAGGCATAACACAGTAAATTACCCTTCGGATGATCAATTTAACATTCCTAGACCGGTTTGTCCTACCTAATAGCTCTTCGAACGGTCCTTCTCTCTGAGCATACGTTCTTGGTGAAAATTAATGGAAACAGTATTCAAGATTAATTCGTATTGGTATGTATAATATATATTTAGATAGATATAAGAGAGGTGGGGCAGTGTCTTATATTAATCATATTTAAGACTAGTGGGCGCGCGTGGCTTCGCCCGCTTTTGCACCCTTAGGCACGCCTAAGGGTGCAAAAGCGGGTGAAGCCGCGCGCCTTATCCTAAAAAACCACAAAACACGTATTCAATAAAATATTTTTAAGTCTTAATTTAAATTTATATAAAAATCGGTGCTGTTTTAAAAAAAAGTCCATACAAACTTTCATCCCCTATTTCATCCCTTTAGGGTTAAAATTTTTCAAAA
>DWAN01000189.1:0-28267 GCA_018230445.1 Heliconius hewitsoni | reverse complement strand
TGGGGAACGGAGTGTCTTAACACTAGGTTCCTTCTGCCTACCCTGCTGTGTGGGGGATACAGCGTGAAGCTGATTATATGAAAAAGAGACATTGAAGGTTTCATCTAAATTATAGTTTAGTAATATTTCAGTAGAAAAACTAAATATTTTCATGGATTCTGTTTAATTCATCATCACTGTCTTCATCAGACAATTCCAGATTACTTTAACTTTAATATTGCTGATAACTTTTATGGCAGATACCTCCTAATATGGCACATACAGGCTAGATCCTCGGATCCCTCCAGATACAGATTTTAATGTGAATATCGCTAATATAAGGTTATTTTGTATTATACAAGCATATTATATTAGTATAGACCAAACGGACGACGCCACGAGAGGTACTCTAGTTTATACATATAAAAGTTGAAAGAGGGTAGAGGGTGTAACGTGGCAAGTTTATAGGTCGACCATGTTTACGATACTCATTTAGAGCCTCGCTTGACCTCTGTAGTGGGATTTAATTTAAATGGCCACTAAATTTATTCTATCTTAGAATAATATTTATAGTAGAAACTTGAAGTTAGGTTGGGAAATATCTGACACTTTTATTTCCATATTCGAGTCGAATAACAAAAGGAGTTATGCCTATAGTATTCTCATTTTTTTATTCACATTTTATTCAAATACGTAGAATTCTTACATAGAATTTATATTTGTCGTATATTTCTGAAACGTGACGGTTGTGGGTTCGATTTCTACTAGAAGGAATTATTTATTTTCATTTCTTTTAGTGAGTTCTATCACATAACACGCGAAGTCTCGTAAATTAAGCCTTACTTAGGGAACGGAGTTTCTTAACACTTGATCCCCTCTGCTTACTTCTTTCCCTTTGCTTATTAGGCATTCAACGAGAAGCTATTATAATAAAATCATATAACACAAGTGGCCAATACTCAACAGTAACACAACACGTCGCCTAAACCAGGTTAAGTAAGTAAAACTCACGCCATCTCGTGCGCTCTCTCCACTCAACCCTCTATAAATATAATAAATGAATATATTGACGTAATCATGGGGCAGTGGGATAGTATTTGACTTTAGACGCGATAGTTAAGGATTCTATTTGACACATATGATTACAAATTATTTGGATTTGCACGCTCTCTGGTAGAAAAGAGTGACATGGAACTTTGCCACTAGGCAAGGATAAAAAGTAGATTATAGCAGTATATTAAAATTAGGTTCCGTTCGCAAACCCAAGACTATCCTATACTACTATCCACTATCCACTTTCCGCTGAAATTTCGTGGCATTTTCGTGTTGAGAGGCGGAACTCAACGCCGATTTGCCTCTTTACCAGAGCGAGGAAATGAAAATACGAAATATTTTATTCTCCCGATTCTCAAATGAAACCGAAAACAAAGTGAAAGAAAAATATATAAAAAAATAATTTAGAAGAAATATTGTACAGTGGACAAAAAAGCTTAGGTAATTTCTTCGCCCCTGGCTCGGCGCCAGAAACTTGTTTTTGTGAACGCTTAAATTTTATAAGTAGGAAAGATAAGATAAGGCAGAACCACCATAATATAGCTAAAGTTTTCCTTTCTTTATATTTATTGTTTTCTTTAATTTGCCGTAGTTTATATGTACATTTATAGTATACACTTAAATTGTATTTAGATAAGACATAATCTTTATTAGTTTGTATTTCGTAGGCTTTATGAGATTTACAAAATAATTACAAATATTGTTTGGAACAAACTGTCTAATATATATAATATAGTTTGTTTGATTGAACGCAATAATCTCAGAAACTACTGATTCTAATAAAAAAAAGGTTAAATGCCCTATTTATCGAGGAAGGCAAGACAACATCATGTAAAAAGTAATCCACTGTACCTACGGGGTCACAGTTACTTGTATACTAAACATAAATTATACTTTGATTTATTCCATTTGACCACAAAGCCTACAAAACTAGTTTTAATATAAAGTTTACCCTAGCGGTATATGAACCTGTGATTTTCGTCTAACAAAAGCGATTCCAAAAATATTTTTTCATCTCATCTATATAGACCTGTAAACAGTAGTACAGCGTAGCGTATGCCAGCGATCCCTCCGACGCACCAGGTGGCGACACCGGCCGTGACAGTTAGATGATTTTTTGCACACAAAAATCGATCTTGACACCTTGAAACATAATTTAACTAAATCAATCAATAATCCATATACAAATACGAACTAAATTCGCTTAAATGACCCATTAGAAAAATTCCCTTTCTGTATACATTTGTGCACCTTTACCGAATCCGCCATCTGGGGTCATGGCTTTTTGATCTAATATTGTATTTTTTTCTATTACAGGTAAGTTTTTACATTGAAAGGTGACGCAGGTTCGATACGCACGTGTTATAGCAACAATGTGTGCTAACAGTAAGAGACAGATGATTGGGGCTGAGGTAAAGTAGATTTGTACAGGTAAACCTAAATAACGTACATGTAAGGGGTTTTTTTAGTATCAAAAGATACCAAGAACGAAAGAAAAATAGGTTCTTATCTGCTCTTTTTTAATGTCTTGGTTTATAGCAATGGTCTTTTTTTTCAGTGTCACGTACAGCGTGAAATAACAGAGTATTCCGCATACAACAGGGTAAACAGAAAGAACCTTATGTTAAGACACTGCAATCCTCACGTTCCTTCAAATTTTTGAGGCATTGCAAGCTGAGTGGCGCCATCAATCGCCGCCGCGCTTTGCCTCGTTACCAGAGCGTGGAAATTAAATAAATAAATATTTTATTTCCTCGGATGAGAAGAAGAAGAATCAAACTCACACCCTGTCGCGTTTATAGTCACACGTTGTGTCCCTGCGCCACGACTGGCTTCAATAATGGTTTTCTGCCTCTAATAGTTGTTTCAAAGCTCGAAGAGAAGCGCACGCGCAAGCTCAGTGTGTGGTCTTGTAACATAATATCTGTACAAATATCTAGGAACGCACGTCGCACTTGATTCTCGTCAAAGACTAGACGTACCTAAATGTTTCAACATAACAATCATTACGGTATACATGAATATACACACGGTATGACAACACTCCGTCCTCTATTTTCCATCTAATTTTCAAGACATTACGTATTGAGTGCTTATATGTTATTATTAAAAAAATATTGAAGCTTAAAGTACAAATGTAAAATACCAAATCTCAAATTTAAAACAAATCACTTCAAAAGCAGCATTGCACAACAACTTAGTCGCGCGTGACACAACGGCAGGTGTAGGTTCAATCTGTGCAGTGGACTGTGACATGGGGTAGAAGGGTTTACTGTTAATAGAGCACGTCCATCGAAACTACCTTTAATGGAGCTTAATATTCATATTTTATAGGAATTTATATTTTTATGGTGAAGCTGCTTGGAATTAATTATATTTATTTACTTGCTTTTGTATCAAGAGAAACCGCGTACCGCTTATCACAATTGCTCGAAAATTGAAGTGGAAAAAGGAGAGTGGAGAATTTAACACTAGGTTCTCTCTGATTACTTTGTTATATGCACTAAGCGTGAAACTAACAAAATATGTTTTGTCTGACATCATATTGAAGGCATAATATCTAAGGCAGAATCATTTCCACCGAAGCCCTAAGCGTTACGAAGTAATACTTTCAAAGCTTACTCAATATAAGCATAAGAAATACAACGTAAATGCCATGTTCACAATTAATATTATAATTAGTATTATTGAATTTAATTATATAGAATAAGAAAAAATCATTGAATTAATAAATATCGTGGTTCGTATAAAAAAAATTAAGAAAATATATGAAAGTACACGTAATGTTTTAAGCTTTTTTATATATTTATATAAGCGTACGCAGCAGAGTGAATACATTTCAAATATTTTTATTTCATATGTTCTTAAAAACATTATATCAAGTTCGAGTCCGATTCATTCTCTGAGGATTCCAAGCCAATTTCTTTGATTTGAATGATCCTTGTTTGTAAAGTTTTCCGCTTTCTCTTAAAAGATAAGCATGCAAAATAAAGTAAACTGAGTAAATATTTACTCAACAGCATATATAGCAGGCAAAGAAGGCGAGAAGCTTGTGTCAAAACACTAACCTTTCCGTTCAAATTCAAGACACTGCTTTTTTAGTGGTGGATTTTAACGCTGTACTTTATCTAAGTAGTCAAAAAGTTAGCTCTACTATATCTATACCACTACGCCACGACGGCCTCAAACAAAAAATATTAATATTAAAATTATTTCTTTTATACATTCCAAGCTCACGCAACTACGTAACAAGTGTATAAAAAAAATGAATTATTATAGGCAAAACCACTTCCCCCTACTTCCCTACGTGTCGAAGCAATTAGCCGGAATATTACACGAAATGAAAATCCGATAACTCATACATAACGCTCGTTAAATACTAAAAATATTAATTATGCATGTTTCGTACATATTTAGAATTATTTACTTTTATTTCGCCCTCGATCGTTGGTACTGATAACGCAGAACGACCACTGATAAGAAAATTATTTAGTTATTATAGAAACGGCAATAAAATATTATAGAGAAGTTTTGGATTATTTTAATCATTATAATTAATGTTTATTGTTTTTACTGGAAAAAGGCAAAAAAAGTGAAATTTACTTAGAAATCCTTAATATGCTCGAAAAATAGTTTAATGACGTTATAACGTTGTAAATATGTACGCGTCAGATTGAGCGGTTGTGAGTTCGAATGGCCTACTCAAGGAATTATTAGTTTCTTAGTTTAATTAAAAAAAACATGTTGGTCATTATCCCGCACAAAGCAGGGTAGAAGAGGAAACCTAGGAACTTAGTGTTAACTCACTTCGTTCCCATTAAAACATTTCCGTTCTCCAAACTCTGCAGGCTTTGGATTTCGAGTGGCGTAACTCAACACCGCGTTTAATCTCGTCACCAGAACGAAAAAATTAAATATTTCATTCTTCGACTGAAACGAACCTACAATCGCTTTACGCTTAAATCAGCATATAGCGGTGTCAGCAGAGAGTACTTAGTGTCAAAACACTCCGTTCGCAGGTTATGCCCATATTAGAAACAATACGCATTGTCGAAATTCCTTTTAAACCTGAAAATAGAATAAGTCAGCCTATATTTAATTAACTTTAAAAGCAAACCTAAAACCTAACTTATATTTGCAGTTAAAAGACTTATTTCCAATACAAAAACTACGCGGGTTCGGTCCCGGGAAGGGTAAAAACGAGGTTGTATCGTTATAATGAGTGATTCACGCTGAAATGGGTCAATCCATTATCTGCCGATCTGATAAGGACGCGGCCTTTTGTTTTTGTTTGTTTTTTAACTTTTAATCGACAGTGTTACATTCCGATAGCGTTGTGGAGGTCAGAAAAACTTCAAAATTTTTGTGCACATTTATTTAAACTTTAAAGGATATTTTTATATTAAAGGATATTTATTTTTCCTTGTGTTTGCACAGCGAAAGCTGCGTCTGACTGTTAATGCGACGATTTTCACCACACTGGTAGACTAAATACTGTGTTGAGTTACGTAGAGTCTTTAAAAATAGGTTGCATGTGGGAAACACTAGGTTCGCTCTGTCTAAAGGAAATTACTATAAACTTTACTAAAATACCAAAGCAATTCGTAGCAAATCTTAATTTTTTTATGAAAATATAAATAAAACGTTATCTCACAAATACCACATCCGATCGTACAAGTCTATCACATTCACGTATTTCCGAGAACACAATACAATGATTGTCGCTTAGCATCGAGCTCGGGACAAAAAATGAGAAAAAAATCTTGAAAAAAGTGAAAAAAACCGTCAAATGGTCACTAGGCACCCAAACGTGGAGGCGCCGTGAGAGCGAAACGTAGATCTTTGACCACTAGATGCGTTATCTTTAAAGTAATTCTATTTTTTACACCTCTTGTGTTATTGAATTTAGCCATATTAGTTACATTTTATGACCGTCGTGACGCAACGGCACAGCCTCTGACAAATGTGGCAGTTGTGGATGCGATTCTCACCCGGGATACATATTTCCATTATCTTGCCCTGGACCAAAGAACAAGACCAAGACAGAGTGCGACATTGAGTTCCACCAATCAATCTATAATATGTTGAAAATGATGCAGAAAATTAAGATCGGAGGCTTTTTATACAAAGTTCCCTCATCCTACACTGCCCAAATTAAAAATGACGTCTTAATTTTTTTTTTTTAGCTTCAAATTGTATTCCGCACATAATAGGGTAGGCAGAGAGAACTTGAACCTAAAACCCAGGACTTAGATTACAATGGGGAACACCCACTTGCCACCGACATTCCGGACACATTGTGTGTTGAGTATTTAAAAACCCGATTAATTACTCAATTCCTAATAAACAAATATCAAAATTAACCAAAATCTCAGCGATCTCTACATCTACGTAAGCCCCCGCGTCGATGCGGGAGCGGGCGCCAGGCTATCGGGCGGTGGTCAGGTGAGAATGGAGACACGTACAATTTACGATAACGTTATATATCTATACACACTAAACGTTGGACAACTCTCTTTTATATTAT
Organism: Heliconius hewitsoni; assembly: GCA_018230445.1. Lineage (NCBI taxonomy): Eukaryota > Metazoa > Arthropoda > Insecta > Lepidoptera > Nymphalidae > Heliconius > Heliconius hewitsoni. Next base: position 21,708 of record DWAN01000189.1, on the reverse strand, counting down.
TAATTATTATTTTGGCCATCGTGGCGTAGGGGCACGAGCGTGCTTAAACGCAACGGTAGTAGGTTTGATTCCTATTTAAGAAAATAAAAAAAAAACAACCATTTTTTTAACCATAAAGAGACAAAGCGCGGCTTTCACTTCCTACCACTCAACACGCAATACCTCCGGATTCGACGGTAAGTGGGCGACGAAAGTTTCAAACATTAAATTCCTAGGTTCCCTTTGACTACAATGCTATGTGCGGGATACAGCGTAAAGCTAAAAAAAAAAAAATTATACGATCATTCTCATACAGAGGGGATCGAGCTCACTACCAGCGCACTGATAATAAGACACTATCCCACTGCGCTGTAACCGCCAATTATTTGTATAAAAGATGTCATAAATTTGATAAAAGGCAGAAAATTAAAATTTTCATTTTAAAATTATACACAAAAATACTACCAAATTTATTCAATCTGTATCCAAAACACGGATAAGCTTTTTAACCGAGCATTCGATTCAATGACAAACAATTTTTATACAATATGTAGATATATATAATATACGACTGTGTAACAGACAGACCTATTGTTTACTTTAATTTCATCTTTTACATTCATATTTAATCCTCGTATGGTTTAATATTAATTGGGCATTCAATTTTATTTGATGCCATCCATTGTATCGAATAACCAAAAAAACATTTTAGATTAAAAAAATTTATAATGACGTCAGACACAAAAAGCTTTAAAATTTAATGTGTACCTACTGATACACATTAAATTTTATAAAGCTACATAGTTTATTTGGTTGAACCCGCTTACCTCAGGAACTAGTAAATCCAATTTGAAAAAACATTTTGGATAGTTCTTTTAACCACGATTTAGGCTGTATTAACAATTTTAGCACACCTTTTATTAATTTTCCTTTCATGAAGTCAGGGAACAAACAGTCCAAGTTTCATCAAAATCGGTTCAACTGATTTTCTGGAGAGCCACACGTACATAATACACGTATACAAGTATATAAACAATACAGGTACCTAGATAATCGACAATTAAAATTGGTTTTATTTATTTTTTCAATTACTTTTAGTTTCACACCTTCTGGTAACAATTTACATAATAGAAATGATTTAACAGTACAATATGAATAATTCCAGCCGCGACCGCTTTACAAATGTACTGGCCCCGCGGACGTGACGACGCGGTGCAAATGCTTGGACTTCCGTTATGTGGAGGAAGCTGTTTGAACTAAGCTATTTCGAGCTTACAAGTTATTTACTTATCTTGTGCTAACCCTAGATGATGTGGTGAGGAATGAAAGGGAAATAGCCATCAACGGTTGTGGGTTCGGTTCCCACTCGGGGATGAATTACTTTCTTTGCTTCGCTCAATTCGCTGGTATACAAGGAGGTATATGGCGTTGAGTTCTGAGTCTTGAAAATTAGGCACGTGGGGAACGGAGAGTTTTCCGTCTTAGCTAGGTTCTACTAGATTCTCTCTACATACTTTGATATATAAGCTTAAAGTTTTAAGAAAAGGAAAGAAAAGCTGCCATTGTAACGTCTGACACGATGTACACAAGGTACAAATTATTCAAATCCGACTTAAGCTATTTTTATACAGGTATCAGTTCGATTTCGATGAACTTCAAATAAAACTCGTAGGAGGTTTTCAATTCGAAGCTTATATTATTATTAATAAAAATATACATCTTACCATAACAAAAGATGCCGCGGTGTGGGTTCGAATCCTGACTCACAGTTCCGGCCCATTGACGTCATAACGCCGACGGAAACTGTATACATTAGTGGAAATAACGTGGAAGTTGCCTCTTATCCTATTAGAAATCGTCTACACCTTGAATTAACTCAGACAATACGAGCCACTCACGAGCAAAAAATATGTCTCATCTCAACTCTCATACTTCAACATCAGTTTCACTCTGTATCCCGCACATATCGCAATCCAGGGTAGGCAGCGATAAGACAGTGTTATGACACTGCGTTTCCTCCGTTGTGCGCAAATAAAATTGCGCCGATTTTTTTTGCCACCACCATGCAAGGGTGAAGCTAAAGACTTTCACGCTGTAACCTGCTCATAGTAGGGTAGGCAGAGGGAACCTAGTATTGAGATACTCCATTTTCCATTAAAACACTTCCGTTGCCCACGATCCGCCCAATTTTTGAGGCATTGAGTGTTGAATGACAGAACTCAACGCCGCACTTTGAATCATCACTAAAGCGACGAAGCGAAAATATTATCCATTCCTCCGTATGGGGATCGAACCTGTATGCCCCAATTCCATGACGAAAAAAAATAATTTAATTTTTCCTACCTAGTGTTCATCTATAGAAGAGAACGAAACTATATTTTGTATATTTTTCACCATATTTAGCCGGGAAACAGATAGACACTACAGTCTGGACGTAAAGCTAAAACATTAGCAAATCGCGTCATTGAAATATATAAAAGAATATTATAAGACCCTTTCACGACGGCGTTGAGTTACGCTACTATACGATTTGCTCTAATACGACAAGAAAGGGAGTGTTACTTGGTTTAATTTGGCTATGCTGCTATATAAGGAATACAGTGAGAAGCTAAACAATGTCTTCTATATTCACAATAAAAACTAAAAGAAAACAATCGATATGATAAACACTAAGATTAAAATAACATACTTTTAAGGAGCCTACAAAATAACACCAAGTTGATAAGCAAACAGCGGGCACGCGTCCAATCTTGTGGTAAAAACTTATCAACAGTCTTTTCGGGGGTAATTTTACAATGGTATCGATAAAGAAGGGGCGCATACTACAAATAATTGATAAGACGGCGCACGCGCAAGGTGCGACCGCGATTAAAATGACAAATATTGGTTACCATTCAGTCTCTGAGATACCACTGTTATTTTTTTTTATTATACGTCGTATCAATGATATGCAGGTGCTTGTGATTCTGTTGTTTGAATTAGTCGAAAAAACATTCTCTAATCTTTTAAAAGTAAGTTAAGATATGTATAATCAATAGAGATGATGTTATACATGCATATATTATGTATTGTGTGTTTGTAGAAAAAGACGTTGAATTTTTTAAAAAACGCATTTATTATTCAATATAAAACAAGATAACAGTGTAATAAAATTCTAGAAGCTTTATTTCACTATAGTTGATCATCAACTATAGTGAAATAAAGTTATAAGTACCTATAAGTGAAATTAATGACTTGGGGCTAATCGGATTCGTCTTGACATATTCGGTTCATTTCTGTAGTAACCTGACCAATCAAAGGTTTGTAGATGGAAACCTAAGCGTCTTTTGAGTCTCTTAAAAAAACTATTTTCATTTTCAGACAAAACGGCTAGGACGCAGGAATACTAGACATACATATGTATGTATATTGCCCATTTATAACTGAAGACATAAAACCACCAAAATTATTCCTACAGACAGCCGTTCCAATGCCACAAAAAGGCTTTTTTAGCTTCTCGTTGTAAAACGCCTGAAGCAGTGCAGGCAAAAAGTAAATAGTGTAAAGACACTCCATTCCCCATGCACCCGTCAATTTTCAAGACATTATATGTTAAGTGAACTAGCTACGAAAGCGTGGAAAAAATAGTCTTCATTCGAATCGCGAGGAGGAAACGATCTTACAATGGCTACGTTTTCTAATCAGAATACTGTGCTGCTGCGTCCACTCCTTTTTCACGTTTTTTCCACATTTATATATTTATATATCCACAGTCATTTGTTATAATCGACTTAATTTCATGGCTGATCTTGCAAAAGTGCCGATAATAGCGTACCCAAATTCAACTGTCTCAGTGAACGCTTAAGTTTCTACGTAGAATTTGGCACGTTAGACTCCAATTAGGATGAATTTCACGTTACATTACCAAGAACGGGAAAAAAATTAAAATAAAAGAAGTTTCTTAATTTGTTTTGAGACAGTTGCATTGGTTAAGGTCGAAATGCTCTCATATCCTCCTTCGTTTTGTAGATATTTTGATACTTCTATAATTAAATAAACAGATGGAACAAAATGTCTTTTATATATTTTTAAAGATTTTCACTTTTCCTCTTAGTAAGAATTTTAAACCATCAATAATTGCATGATCAATGATAGAACCCAACGCTGTGCTTTCACTTAGCAGAGAAAGACTAAGAAATGACAAAAATAATTGCCTTAGTTAGGGGCCAAACTTATAACCATAGCATTTAAATTCAGACACTTCCCCATCGAGCCTCGATGACCTCTATATAAGAAAATCATACAAAATTAAAAACAACGACCTTAATAGAAAAATTATGAACACAAATCAATTTCTAAAGTCTATAAACTGTTTTAAAACCAAAAGCAAACAAGCAACAAACTCTAAGCGCATCAATAAAAGAGAAACTTGGAAACAGCAAATGTAGAAATCAATTCTTGTTTTGCATTATTTTTATCGTGTATACGTATCTTCCCACGTCAGTCTGGCGTCTGTCACACAATACTTGGATGTGCTTCATTTCACCCAAACGAATGTTGCAATTATGATTTTATAAGATTACTTATAACTCATTACAGCTTCACGCTTTTGGTATAACTGGTTAGGCAGAGGGAACCTAGAGTTAAGACACTCTGTTTTCCAAAACACAGCCTAAATATATATTTATGGACATTAGAACACGAAATACTCACTTAGTGACTTTTGTTGACCCTCAGAAATACTGCGATTTGCCTAGTCTAAGAATTGGTAATATTTTTAGAACAAATCCTTATAATTTTACCTTGTGTAGGCCCTTTTTTGAGAACATATAAGCAAAACAACATTTCTTTGATCCTATTATAATTGGTGTAAAATTTTATTGGGAAGATAAGATTTTACAATGACGCTAAATGACGGTGGTAGATTCGAACCCAGTCGGAGTTTTTTTTTTGAGATTTCAATTCCTTTTCCTTCATATAAAACAAAACAACTCTTCATTCAATATTTGAACACCTAAACAGACAAATCAATAACGTATTACAGCATATTTTTCACAGAAAATAATTTATTGAAGACCCAAAACCCCCGGTGGGCTTTAACGGACCGACGACAAAATAACTTTTGTATTGCAATTCATTACTTTACACCTCTCCACAGCAGGAGAGTGAGTCAATAGCGTGTAACCGATGTCACACAGAACTCTGACAATCCGGAAATGAAGACTTGGGATTTCCGGTCACTACTTATTGTTGAACGTGAAATTGTATAAATGTTTTACATTTTTTTCTTAGATTAGATCGATTTTACGGTATATAAATTGTATAGGATTTATTTACTATAAAATAACTGTCATAATTATAATTAACTAGAGAACTACTAATAACTAAATAATGAAAATTGATGGATAAGAGTTTTAAAATAAAACCGTGGGAAAATAGACAATAGATAGACGAATGAACCTTAAGACATTCCATTCACCGCCTTCTGCCTGAATTTAAGATATTGGGAATTGAGTAGCGGAAGTCAACGCCGTACTTGGTCCAGCCAGAGTGTTTGTTATTGCCTTGTAAAAGTTGATAACAGTTGAAAGTTTGGTGGTAAACAGTTAAGAAGTTGATTATTTCCATATTCCGCATACACAAAAAAGTAGATTATAATAAAAAAATACATTTTCAAGTTTATAGTTATTCAAAACACAACAATATCAAATAAATCACATACAAACTATCAACAAAATCTCATAAACACACAAAGGGGCCATCAAACACAAATTATATAAGAGCAAAAAAAATATATAGGACAACCATGTAATTAAATTATACCGGTTGACCAAAACGCTAAAGTAATTGCTATAGGCCAAATACTATCAACGTATAGAGATGCATCTATTGATTTTCACGCTTATTTCACATAAATAGAATTTTTGGTCTAACAAATATATCTGACAGACGGCGGCGTCGTCACAAAGACCCACTGACGACCCACACAGGGCTATTATCCCTTGAAATTTCGTGCAATTTTTGTCCACTCCCGTTTGGACCAAATCCTTGCAAAAAAAATGAATTACTTGTATACTATTATAACGTAGGTGCCGTCGTGGCGTCTACGTGTGACTGTAAACGCGACGGTTGTGGGTTCGATTCACAATCGTGAGAATAAATCATGCTAATGTTATAATTATATGAAGTGAGTCACACAAGAACTTTAAAATGTATTTGAATGAAATAAAATAAGTAAATCAGGTACATGCCGTATCCTGCACACAGCGGTGTAGGCAGAGGGAACGCAGTATTAAAACGCTCCGTCCCCTACTTTGCGCTGAATTTTGAAGGCATTACGTGTTGAGTGGCGGAACTCAACGCCCCGCTTTGCCTTACCGCCCCGCTTTGCCTTACACCAGAGCGAATAAATGAAAATATAAATAAAAAAATATTTCAGGATTGGATTTAAAAACAATTTACAGTAATATAGCTAACGCAGCAGAATTACACCTAGACTATAATTACTGAGAAATTTCGTATAATTAATATTTTTATATTAATTAATATTATTATATTTTTGATATTTTCATTTTGTCGCCATGGCAACAGGGTTTTTCAGAAAAGATGTTGGGATATATCTTAACACTGGGTTGCACCTTACCTCGCTCCATGTGGGATAAGAATTGTTATTTAAAATTAATCAATTTTCCAATTTATCACTGAAAACAAAATATAAATTTACATTATAAAGGTCCAAATACTCAAAAGCAAATTATACTAACGAGGCACTAAATGTTAAGCAACTTCATCATATTTGGAACCGATGGCTGTAATAAAGTCACTTAATTAAATGATCAACAATACCTTCGGACCTTTTCAATTAAATTCAAACTAAATAACGCTTTTAGGCTCATTTGTTGTGATTTTATCGATACCATTAACATCTAATGGTGGTTATTAAAATAAACAATCATTTAGATTACAAATATAATTTTAAATGTATTTTTAAGCTTATTTATATCAAAGTCTTAAATTTTAAGAACATTGGGTAATTGGAGATAAAAAGATAAAACGTAAAATAAAAGTAGCTTTACGTTTTTAGTCGCCTATCAGGACAGGCAGAGGAAACCTAGTGTCAAGTCACTTCGTTCGCCTCTTTCTGTTGAACACATGAGACACTGCGTGTTGAGGGACGGAGATTAACGTCGTGATTCGTCTACTACAGCGGGAAAATAAAAATATATTATTATTATATATTCTTTATTGCACTTAAAAACATATAAGAAATACAAAAATTAAAAGGTTAGTTAGCAAAGGTGGTTGTCCTATATACTAAATACTATAATTCCCCCGAGTGGGAATCGAACCCAATGACTGTCACATTTACAGTCAGACGCTTCAATGACGACGACAGCCTCGTAAAATAACCAATTAATTGCGAGGCTATTTAGATTAGGGAAGCACATGAGTTGAAAATGTATATGTACAAAACAACTATAATAATTTAAAAGATTATCACAAAATGGGATACTTTTTGACTGCACCTTTTTAAATCGAAACGATATGCTAAAAAATATATATACTACAATAAAATAATTTAATTGTTATTATAAAAATTCTTCAAATAAGATCAACCAATACATAGGCGATCTTACAAAATTATTTAGACATAAATTGACCCAAGGATTATCTCAACACTAGCAAATCTGAAGACTCATCTTGATCTTGGTCCCTTCCTTTTCCGCATGCATTCTGATGCAGTTCAAAACAGTAGGCTCTAGTAAAGCATTTACCACAATGTTTACATCGAAATAAACTGACAGGACGTTGAACATTGTCCAAAACATATCGACAGACGCAAAAGTCTCTGAAATAAATTTCAAAACGTTAACTACATTCAAGTTATTTTTTTTAGTATCATTCATTTCTTTTTTAGATTCATGTTTCTCACATAGAGCAGGGAAGGAAACCTTTTTTCGGGATATTGCGTTTTGAGTGGCGAACTCAACGCTGCGCTTTGTCTTGTTACCAGAGTAAGGAAGATAATTCATACCCTCGAGTAGAAAACGCACCGACACGAGCTTAAGGCCTAAATCTTACGAAGTAGAAATATAAAGTATTAGTAACCTTGTATTCCCTAAATTATGTTCGAAAATATGATCGCTTAACGTCGTGGGGTTATCAAAGACTGCCCCGCATACACTGCAAACGTATCGATGTTGTTCCGTTTCAATATATCGACCACCAGATAGTGATAACAGATACGAACAGTGATTTAATATTGGTAAGCATGATAAAACACTTTTGATGGTATCGGTAGAAAGTCTTAATAAAGCTAAGCAACTAAGTGGATCAGTGTTCACAGCTATTGTGATCTGCTGAAAAATTGGATCATTTTCTCTATTTGTGTTATTTTTCTTAATATCTTGATCAGTGGCGGTAGGTGGGTTATTTACGAAAGATTTTGTCAACTCTGTTGAACAATCTCTAGTAGGCTCCTCAAATTCTATTTGGTAAGACTTTGAAGGCACTTTTGTGATTGTATCATCAGTTTTTGGAATTTGATAAATTTTACTAATCATATTTTCGGGGTTATTTGCTTCTGTTCTTTGATTTAATTTTTCAATGTAAGTTGATGCCATAGCATCTTTCATTTTCAAACTTTTTTCTGCTTTACAGCTGCAAATGTTCGACAGTAAATCATTTTCTTTTATAGACGTTTTATTTATTTTTATCTCTTCTATAAACATATTTATAGATTCAATCAAAGTAACAAGTTTGTCTCTTACTTTTTGTAAAGAAACTTTATTTATATTTTTATCATTTTGTAATTGCTTATTATTCAAACATATTTTGGCCATTTCTTCTACAATATTCGTGGCTTTATCTTTATGTATATTTTCAGTGAAATTTTTGAATTGTGTCAAATTAGTTTGAGCAGAAGATGTCTTCCTAATATTGAAATTTAAATGATATTTGTTATTATCCGTAAATCTGTTTTTATTATATAAATTTCTGTCACTAACGTGATCACCCCAATTGCTTCTGAATTGTTTTTGCTGTTGTCTACCTAACATAAGTAGTCTAGCCTGAGATGAAGTTGGATAGCATATGAATTCCTCACCATAATTAAAGAGATTGTATTTTCTTGAAGTATATTCATCGTTTTTGTCATGTAGCTGCTTGTTTTGAATATAATTATGGTCATAGAATTTTTGCAAAAGTTCCTTACAGAGCCTAGATCGGTTGTTTGGTGGGCATTTGGTCCCATAAAAATCATTGATCTCTCCTAGGTAATTTGAATCATTTACAGCGTGCTTATTCTTAAGCATATTAATAAAGTTATTCCAAGTAATATTCTCTTTCTCACGTTGCCGAGCCATAGCCATTTTTTTTACTAAATTTTTTAGTCTAGCATTTCTTTCCATCGTTTTAAATATAAACTGTTCATTGTATAAGTTTATGACAGGACGGCAATATGTTGCTTTATCATCATGCTTTATTTCACTTGATGTCAATTCCTCATCAATTAATTTTTGTATCCGATTATTGACTTTATATGTAAGTTTGTTTTCACAAGTACTATTGATTATATACGTAAGGGGTTCTTTTTCTTTTGTAAGAGATTTATCTGTATAATAGTCTGATTGTGTGAAATTCGCATTAGAAGGAAAATAATCTGTTTTCAATAAAGCATGTTCACCTTTGTTTCTACATAAACTTAGCTCATTACTTTGCTTGCTAATTTTTCTAGTTATAAAATCCACTGATTCACAAGTTTTATTAGAACATTCTAAGCCCTTATCTGGTGACGTTTTATCATCACAGTTCATTTGTACTGAGTAATTCGCATACATTTTTGGAATATAATAAATATAAATAATTCAAATTCACTGAATATTTTTGTATAAACTCAATTTAAAACTGTTATTTGTTCATGAATTCCAAAATTACACAAAAAATTTATCGAAGGTTATTAGAGTTTTCATTGACACTTTATCGTTTTGACATAAGTCTAAACTCACTTAAAATATCAAAAAAGCTGTTTTGATCTGTAAATTTGGAACAATACGACCTTTTGAACATTGAATTTTATAATAAAGTCAAACACGTAAAGAATGCACTAAGAACTATAAATTTAGTATTTTAGAACTATAAAGTTGTAACAAAATTGTAAATAAAGTCGTCACAATACCAATGCCATTGCTAACGAAACAATGTAATGGAGGTAAGGACCTTTGCGAATTTGGGAGGTGTGTGGCCTCATCGAATTACTAATCGAAATAAATTGGTCCCGTATAAAATCTTTTCTTATCTTTACGAGTAGACTATCGTAGCGTTCCTTCCAACTGTAAACGCGAAGATTTTAGGTTCAATGTCCACTGGAGGGAATTAATTATTTTCAGCTTTGATGACAAGACAAAGCGCAGAGTTAAATTCCGCGACACCACTTTCTGAAAAAAGAGTATATTAACATTAGGCTCTGTCTGCTTACCCTGCTATGTACAAGATAAAGCGTAAAGCTATTATAAATGAAAATTAATAAATTAATAACACATTTGCACATTTTTAAACGGTATACTAATCTTTGACAGCTGGGACCACCTAATATTTTAGCCATAAAATAAAAATAAGATAATAAAAGGCAGAAATAACTTATACTATCGATCCAAATATTGCAGAAGCGAACTGCCTTAATTATAACATTAAATTAAAATGCGAATCTTTTGAATTTTTTACCTCATCACTATTTATGTCGACACATATTAGAAACATATTCGTACAGAGTCAAAATAAAAAAAAGCGTTTGTTACTTATATAATATGAAATCCAGCATGGCGCTGTCTGAAAAACGTGACGGTTGTGGTTCGATTCCCACTGGGGCAATGAACAATTTTAATTTTTCCTCTCTGATGGAGAAATATCGACAACAAAGTGTCTTGACATTATGTTCCCTCTGCCTGTCCTGCCATACATACCACATGACGCGTCGACTCGTACTAAGACTAACAAATTCAAACATTTATGACTTGCTCTTTAAGAAGATTATCATCTATTCAAAAACGACCAAAAAATGAACACTGCATAAAATTATGGTCCCACAAATGTAATACAATCTATTTAGATAATGCATCGACACAACAACAGCTTTTTTTAGATCATTTTTTTGTATTTAATTTTCAAAATACGTTTGCATTTTTATTAGATGCCTTGGGGCGCGCCCGTGCCTCGTTCACAGGTTGTCACTCGATTATGGTAATAATCTTATAGAATATTCATTGGAAAACCACCCTTATATTATGCATTGACATCCCTATGTCACTCCAAGTGGTGAAGCAGCATTCACATCATAGTAAAGCGGCCTGTCATTGTTATATTACGTTAAATTAAAATATATATATCTTTAAGTTTTTTATATTCACTACTTCACGCCAACTTATCTGATTTACAAGAAACTAACTGTATATCAAAATTGAAGATTTACAGTAACAAGTCGAGTTCTAAAAGACTAGATAATACCAATTAAAATACATAAAATAGCCGAGAGTAAAGTAGTTTTACAAGTGATTAGAAAAATGAAGACAACGTTATTTAAATAGCTTTCATTTGAATTGCAAATTAGGTATCTAATTCAATAATCCCCTCTATTATACTTTAATATATCGAGTCAAGGTAACACAATAATTATATAAAAACCCTTATAGCTTTCCGAACGATTTCCCCTCGACATTTGAATAGTGATTCGATTACCCCTCTAGATGAACGAGATGTAAACAACTCAGTGAATAAAGAACGCCCTTCAAAGGGTCACCTTATAGAGTAGATGCCCCAGAAACATACCCTGTAGTACCCCCGAGTCGTTTAAACTACTCACTGTGTTCCTTAATATAATTTATAACATTTATGAAGCATAATATACATTGCGTTTCTAGTCGCCAATATATCATACGTATTTGTGTAAAAACTTCAATGAAATTGTACATACGTTAAGTTGAACTGAGACGAAAGCTTCTTGAAAGTCGTTAAACAAATCGTTCCTGGGCAGACGAAGCCGTTAAACCAAGGTGAAGGTCAGGTGCTCAGCCGTTGCCATGGCAGTCTCCAGCTCCTGGTGCTTGCTAATCATCGTGTATTCAATTTAAAATAATAATGTTAGAGTACTCCTCAGTAGTGTGTGAGTACGTTCAATTATAATAATTTTCTTATTGACTGTTACTGTGAACTCTACGGTTTACTAGATTTTCAGTGTTTGTGATGAGAGTACTACTGCTATAATTTGACATTTTATTATGTTATTATTATGTATTAAAATAATAATAAATATGTATTTTATATTTCTGTTTTTTTTTAATTAATTTCATGATTTTTTACTGTATCTACTGTGACTACTTGTCTATATGGGAGTAATTATTATAATTAATCGATATAACGAATAATATATTAGATATTATTACAAATTATTATAAATATACGCAGCCTTTTATTTAAATTCTTAACATTATAAATTATAAGGTAATTTGGCTGAATGAAATGAAAATAAAAACGTTTCTTTGTGAAGGCGCGACGTCGTCGGGACGAAGTTATTGCATTGTGCGCGCATAATGGTTTGTCTACGCTTACACGGTTGAGCCTCAAACTTGTTCGATTTTTTTATTTGATCTTATTATTCATAGGCATTATTATTGTGTCACAGCCACTTTTAGGGTTTCGATTTGTTTTATTTATATCTATGTTATTTAAATTTAATGTCAAATAATTTTATTTTAAATGAGAAGTTACATGCTTAGTTTTTTGAACATCAAATATTTTTGTTCATTAAAGTGAATACCACCGGTTATTAAAGTGATGCCTTAGATCTGAGAAGAACTGGCGGAAAAAGCTCAGGGGAACTTATTAAGCATATATGGTAAAGAGGTTAGGCAGAAGAGACTATTGAAAGTGTCACTTTCTATATTTGACAATTATTGACAAATTTTCGTATTTTACACTTTTTTTGTGTATTATTATACGGAATATATATTATTATACGGAACCATATAAAACGGTCGGTGTTAACAATATATTTTTCACGCTGCGCTTTATGTGAGGAATGCAAAGTTCTGGAGATTAGGTCGGCGCAAGCGCACGTTACGACGCGGCGACCATTGTCGAACAAACTGACTGGCCTATTGTGGAATGGGTTTTCGCCCAAATGAATGGAAGATATGTATCATAGTACTTTATTAATTGTTCGATCGAATGTATCTAAATATGTGTTTGTTATTTTTATGGACGTTTTATTTGGAAGGAATGTTTATTATCATTATTAAATATATTATGTTTAGTTGGGTATTTTGTGAATAAAAATTTGCTACAAGTTCTATATAGAATTAATATATCTAATTTTCACCATTATGTTTGCTGCCATTTTTTATATTTAAAAAAATAATTTGATTCATTATAACCACTGTTATAACAATTATGCAAATAATATTGTAAAAAATGCAATATTATAATGTTTTTTCTTCACTCATCTTTTACATTTTATGGGTGGTCAAAAATTAACTTGAGGCTTTCACGGCGCTGACGCAGCGTTTGACATGTAAAGGCGATCTTTTAATCCCGCTCTGCTGACAATACACAGCGCGGCGTTGAGCTCCGCCATCAAACGGTCGGTGGGGAACCGAGTGCCTTAACACTAGGTTCCCAGGTCCCGTCTACCGGCCGTGCTATGTGCGGGATGCAGCTTGAAGTTTATCAATTTTAAAACAAATACATATGTATATAATTTCTAAGAAAATATATATTCATATATGTTTTTTTGTTGACACTATTATATCACTAGTCCAAGGCTTGGCGTATGCGTCAATGGGATTGTAAAAACAAAAGGAAAATCATCAACAAACAGCGTTATCAGAGATAGCGGTGACGGGTCTCGGCTCCCACGGCCCGGGCTATTTGGTAACTATCTTACATAACTATGATATTTTTTTATATATTATTTTTTTGTTTCACACTGTATCCCGTAAATAGCAGAGTAGACACAGGGAACCTGGGAACCTAATGGCCTTTCAATTATACCTATATATCAACACGTAATTATGATTAAAGAATGTTCAATGGTCGGTCACATAAAATTTTATAAAAAAATATCACGTTAAGGGACTTTAGTTGAACTTGGCTTGGCTTTACCTAAACATATCATTACTTTATAGAGAAATAAATAGCTCTTTCTACAGGACGTTTTTGGTGAGATATACGTTACATACATATATGAGTACGAAATCAATTAACTTTACATAAGAGTCCAAGGACGCAAGTGCATTCTCTCCCATATACCTCCACATATAAATCTCCACCAAATGAAACGTGTTACACTCGGAGTGCGTTTAAGTCGGTAAACAAAAAGGGTATTATAATATATTTGAATACTTCGCTCGCCACGCCCCCAGCGGGCAGGGCAAGCTCGGATTTAAGAAGCAGTTGTAGACCAAATTATAATATAAAGAATTAAATATTTATAGTCTTTTAAATAATGTTACATATATTTGACTAGTCCTCGATCAAGTTTTTTTTTTAATATTTCCGTTGGAATGTTGAGTGCTCCACTAGGAGGAGGAGTGTCTCCTTGCAAGCCAAATTTTCTTTCCAAGTCTTTCCAAAAAATTTTCGTCTTTGCCTTAACTTCAATCTCTCAGTAGCGGAACATCTTAATTACTAGTGATGTCCTCGCGGCTTCGCCCGTTTGAATAGCACAATTATTTATTTACTATCTACCTGATTTACTTACATATTCTGATAACAATGTCTCAAAAAAAAACAAGATAATGTAATAAAAAAACTGCATTTAAAATGGTTCTGACTATTGTGCACAAACGCACAGACAAATATAAAAAAAATGTTTTAGTTGGTATTATATTGTTAAATGTTCCGAGAAATTAATATAATTTTCTAATAAATATCACGCACAAACATGTAGTAACGATAAAGACCAGACAGACCTACAGGGCTGGTACATGTTCAGTACGTGGGTTCAGTGACGAAACTCCAAAAGTGAGGAACAGAGCCTCTCTATGTCTTCCATGCTGTGCGAGAAAAAGCGTGAAGCTGTAAAAAAATATAAGTATAATAAGAAACAAGAATATTATTTATGAATAGGAACTATATTTTTTTTTTTGTGTTTACGATTGAAGCGAGCAAGATATCGCTAGTATAGCGCCCCGAGGATCAAACCTTTTATTAACATATACATTGTACATATATTGTGGAAGATATTTCTTTATACACAATACAAATAAAGGCTTGGCCTTAACAAGGTGTTTCGCAAAAAATCTAAAGAATTTTAATTCGGGATCTCAAAATCGCAATTTTATTATTACGGAGGAGATTATTTAGTATGCAACCATATAGCAAGCTCTTTATGTATGGGCCAATTGGTTTTTGGCCAGCGGGGTAGTTAGAGAGCACGGAGTGACAAATGCTACGGTCTCTGCATACCCGTTTCGACTCCTCCATTGTCATGGACCTCTTCATACATGGTCCTCCTCCAGGGTCCCCCTTATTTTTTTCACGACCTTCCTCCGAGGAAGAACTCTTCCTTCGTCAGTATCACAGATAATATTTTCTCGTTGATCAACATGAGAATGAGATCGGACGAGATTAAATCTATTTGTTATCTATACCTTTTTACCTCCTCGCTTCCTCAGTGTAGTAGAGAGAGAATTCAGTTGAAATATCCACAATTAGCTTGTTTGATGTCGTAATATAATTCCTTGTTAAAGTAACAGAAACATCAGATACATAATTAAAAGTACGCAGGCCGTCGTGGCACAGCGGCACAGTGTGTAATCGCGACCGTTGTAGGTTCGACCGTAGGACTGTTGTTTTAGGTGTAGAGAAAATTAATTTTGACAAAGCGCGGCGTTTAGATCCGCCTATCAACACGCAATGTTTTGAAAACTAAACTTTGCTCAAGACGAATTAATTCTAGGTTTTCTGTGCCTACCCTGGTACACGAGACACAGCGAGAAATTAGAAAAAAGATCAACTAAACGCTTAACAATACAAATAAAAATATAAACATAACATTATTTTTTAAACCAATCAATTAGTAAAGTTAGAAATTGGATTGTAATAAGAAAATGAAGTCAGGCACAGATACAAAATAAAAATCCAAAATCTTTGAGCAACAACAAAAAACGGTTGAATGGTGATAGTCTACGCTTTTAATTATCGTTTACCGACCATTGTTTAGAAAAAACATATGAAAAAAAATGTTTGGACTATAGAGATGTTTGACGCGGTCCGTTTAGACGGCAATTGAAATTAAAAACAAAGATAGGTTACGAAAAGCTTAAAATATAAAAAATATATATGTATTATCTTTAGTAGATTTTTTTTATTTAACTAACACAGCTGTGAAGTAGCAACTGTCAACAGCATAACGAGTTCGAATTTCACTTGCGGGAATGGCAACGTGCGGCGTTGGGTTACGCTATTCATCATAAAATCTTTTAAAGAAATAGAAAAGAGAGTGACATGTTAATAATCACTTTTCCCATATCGTGCAAATGCTGAAAAATATTATCAGATATTCTTAAAATCAACTACTTACTACTTATTATCAGTACTTCCGCCATATAACACGTGTTTCGAAAAATGAAACGGACAGTGGAGAACGGAGTGTCTTAACACTACCCACCGCTTCATGCGGATCAACGTGAAACTATAAAAAAATACATTATGAAATTAATCACAATTCTTTAAACTAAATATAATAAAGTTCATAAGAAAAATCTAGAGTTCAACGTAAACTAAAAATGTCCTCTCATCGTGATCGTATCGTGATATCTAAAATTGAAGTAAATGGTATTTTTAGTAAGTGTTGGGTTTGATTTCACGGCGCTCGGTTCACACGCGACCCCCGGCTGTGTTTTTTTTACTTCTTGTCTAATACAATTTTTGATATTTTTTTAATTCAGAAATTGATGATACATTATACTAGTTATACTTCTATAGTAAAGGGTATCGTTTAAGCTTAATACGAATATTATTGATTAAAATCGACCAATATTTTTACTATTTTCATTATATTTTAATTATATAATAAAAATCACGCTTGACTGTCCAGTACATAACTTTGGGAAACTTCGTGAAAATTCAATCATTCTTTGAAATATTCATCTAAACATGTCATTCAGCTCCGCAACTCAACACATAATATCTTAAACAAAATGGATGAACAGTGGGAAACAGAGTGTGTTAACAGTGATTCCCTTGTCTAGCCTGCTATATGCGAGATACATCGTAAATCCAAACAATCCCTTCATTCTACGTGAGCGATATAAATTCGTTTATTTATCCCGCTTCGAAAGTGACACCGTAAATAAACAAGTAAACAATTTCGTCTGAGATCCGCGCAATTATTTACACAGAGTACAAAAATAAGTATATTCACACCAAACAATGTGATGGACATCGAGAATCAATATAATTAGCTTTGTGTAGCTTCGAGTAATAAAGCACAATTGGCTTTTCGAAACATTTGTTAAAAGAATTTGTTTGATCGGACTCGCTAGCCTCATTAACTATCGATTTGAATAGATTGTTTTGATTGACTTTGATTTTATATGAACCAGTAGTTCCTGAGATTAGCGCGTTCAAACAAACAAACTCTCTTAGTATAGTTAACTATATACAGATTTTTTTAGGTGAATTCGTCATTTTTATACGCAATTTCGATAGTTAGCTAACATTCGGTAGTTACGGTAAGGTTTCTTGGAAAGTCAACTAACTACGTGACAACGGTTCGACACGCATCATCTCGTGGTGCTATAGTACTTGTAAAGATTTGACTTCGTTGTTCATATACTACTGTATTATACTTTACTAGAATACAGTCGTGGTTCAGGGGCACAAAGTGTGACTGCACAATCGACTGGTTGTGGGTTCGATACCCACTCGAGAAAATGAAATATATATTTAAATTTATATTTCCATTTCTTCGCTCTGGTGTCGAGGCAAAGCGAAGCGTTGATTTCCGCCACTAACCACGTAATATCTTGAAAAATATACATTTATTGACAAAAATGGAGAAAACTACTTATATTTGAAAGACAAGTATAGCGAAAACGACTTAATTAGATAATTAAATAGATTTGGCAGCGTCGTAGGTGGCCAGCCATTATCCAAGTCTAATATTTGCGCAATAATTCTCCACAACAGTCCCCTGTCATTACACTGTTTATGCCGAAACCAAAATATTGTTTTTGCCCTCGATCCGTACGTGATTGTTCATTTGTTATATCGTGATTTAGATTTTTGTGAACGCGTCGGTGTCTTTGAGCGTCGTTCGCTGGGTCGTTGGGGGGCGTGGCGGACGCTATCACTGTTTGAATTGCCGACTTTTCGACAGATTAACGCCGAAAATGTGATTGGATGGGTGCCTCCTTTATTGTGGCTAAATGCTTATAGGACTCGAGTGTAGTCTTGTGGGGTAGTGGATTGTGTGTTTTCACTTTTTTATGTTAGTTTGGATTAAGCTCTTTTAAGCAGAACTGCTTTTAGAGCTGATGTGAAATTGCTTTTGGTAACTTTCTGAAGAAATGGTACTAATGGTATTTTTATGTAAATCGTCGGGCTCTTTTAATCTTCTTGTTAAAGACCTAATAAAGTAAATATAAGGATATATATATTCAAAGATATGTTCTTAATGACGGATTTTAACACCGTGTTTAACTGGAGGATTACAATGAAGTCAATACACAATAAAATATTTAGCCAGCCAGTCATTATAAAGAAAATGAAATAAAATAAAATAAATTTAACCAAAATTTTGACTTAAAACTAGAAAATATCAATTACAGTTTTTAATAAAATATTAATTACAGTTTTTTTTACAAATTTCAAAATCCGTTATGTACGAGTACAAAAACGATATATGTTTTTTTGTAAAACTCTATATAAAATTAATTTTTATCTCCCACCACCTGTTATCTGTAAGGTCGTTGTATCACATACGTACTTTAATATCGAGCCCGTTTATAATTTAAACACAATGAATTAAGACTGAAACGGTAAATTTCTCAAGTCAAAATTCTCATATGATATTATAAGAAATACTAAAGTATATAATAGTAATAAAATTGTGCACTAAATTAACAAATTTTGATATTTTCTTACACAATTTAGTGTTAGGCCACTCCCTGTTAAATTGCGGAAACTAACCCCAAATTTTACCTATTTACATGGAGGAAATGAAAATAAACTATACTTATATTATAAAGCTAAAACGCTAAATCTCAGGAACTGCTGATTCAAATTGATTATGAAAAATTGTTTTTTTTAGACAGTTAATTCATAGAGAAGGGCTATATTATAACATGTTAATAATTTTAATTTACCATGTTCCACAACTTTTACTTATTTTCAGTTGAATATGGAGGCAAAACAAGAAGTTAGGATTAGTGCATAGATTTTTGCTTATATCCATATAAATCTTAATAAATGCTTAGCATTTAATAGATTTCGTTTCGTTGGATTCGTGCAGATGGGTACCCATGGCGTTGAGGATGAGGAACTCATGACAGTGTCTAGGGTCTATGACCTGAATACAGGTTTAGGGGATCCCTTCGAAATGCGCATCAACGCTCTTCTCCACTAACCTAAATGATAAATGCTGAAGCTCCCTCGATACCAAACCAAGTCTGAAATACAAAGGGCTAGGACTCCAACTAGAATAGTCATTGGACAATCGTAGAAACTGATTGAGCCTACATCGAAAATCGAGGATAGCATCTAAGTAGTAACCTACGGTAACATCCCGTGACGTCACGTCCGTTTCCGCTCAGCTGATCTGTCCGCCCGTCGCGTCTGTCACGTCGCACGTCCACACAATGCCCGGTGCTAGTGAAAGTCAAAGTTAACCTGTGTTAGTCATATTCTGATACTGACTTAATAGTCTTGGTGATCATTTCAAATGTCGCTGCTACGTCGTGGCCCAATGGCACAGCCTGCCACAGCCACAGCGATGCGGCGAATGCGACGGTTGCGGGTTGGATTTCCATTCAGGGGACTGTTTTATTAATAACATGTCTCGAATGGACCGGTGCACGTGGAAGGGAGTGTCTGAAAGAAATATTTATTATAGAATTTTTGTCAATTAAAAACAATATACACTAATTCTATTCTTCTCACGGCTTTGACATCGTACGGTTAGTTTAAGCACAACAAAATTAACTTCCTCACCTACTACAGTTTTCTTTTAAATATTTCATCTTGGTAATTTAAAAATAATATTTAAATATTTCAAGAGGCCATCTACCGGAGTGGCATAGCATCTAATCTTATATGCATCGGTTGTGGGTTCCATTTTCACTCAGGTCAATAAATTAGTATCGTTTTCCTCACTCTAGTAAATAAGAACACTACAGAATAGGTGAAGACGAGGCGCAACGTTAAGATTGGTCAACTATCTCGCAATGACTAGAAAATTGAGCAGAAAGAGAGGAACGGTGTGTCTTAACGCTAGGTTCCCTCTACCTACTCCACTACGCGGGGAAAAGCGTGAAGCTCTTAAAATTTTTCCACTTTAGTCCAATTTATATTATATGATATGATTTTATAAAGTTTTACTTCTTAAAGTTCACTGAATAAAAATAGGAGGTATATGAAAGTTAAAGAAGACGAGCCTGATTACACATAATATAATGATAATAAAAAAACGTTAAAAACTTGATTCTGATTAAAATCTACTTGAACAATATCGTATAAAGCTGCGCGGAGTGGTCCAAGTGAAAAATTTTACGCTTGTTCTTTTCTTTGGTTTTATGCTGCATCCCGTATATAACTGAGTAGGCAGAAGGAACTTAGTATTAAGACATTCCGTTCGTTAACTTCCGAGACATTGCGAGCAATGGTGGAACTTAACGCCACGCTTCTTCTACCAGAGAAGAGAAGTGATAAATTAATCAAATGATATGTTATAAAAGCAGTAATAGTTTAAAAAACTAAAAACACATATTTTTTTCAACAGAACACAGTAATAAGACTAAAGTAATGACCACAAAAATCTTACAATTCCATCATCAGACCAGCTCGATGGTATTACAATACAGTATTTTAATCTCAATTGAATCTCAAGTAATGATTGTACTTGAACTCGCTGTTTCCTATACTCCACACCACAGCGGACGGAACAGTGACTCACGCAGTCTGCGAGCCCAGACAGGCCTGTGAGACCTGAGCGGTGAATAAATACCTCAACTTATGCGAAACGCAAGCTCTTAACATTTTAATACCATTCATGATTTCCTATCGGATATACACATACATATACTTCCTGACTTACGGACGTCACTAGCTTAGTATTCCTTAGAATTAAATGTAATTTGGCATGATACATAGTTTGTGGGGAACGGAATGTCTTATCACTATGTTTCCTCTGCCCACCCTGCTGTGTGCGGGATACAGCGTGAAATTTATTTTTTTACATAGCTGATAGTATAACACAGTGTCGGGCTGTAAACGTGACTGTTGCGGGTTTGATTCTCACTCGGGAGAACTATTTATCATCGCCTAATTTAAACCGTGGTAAATGGATAGAAATGAAAGGTACATTTTTATAATTTATCCTTGAGGTCAAGATTTTATAAAGAAAATATATTGTTCAAATTACCTAACCACTCTACAAGAAACGAAATATAAATAAGAAAGAGTCTTTCACTAGTATTCGGTTAAATTATATATATATATATATATATATATATATATATATATATATATATATAT
>DWAN01000188.1:0-28335 GCA_018230445.1 Heliconius hewitsoni | reverse complement strand
GGGTTCGATCCCCACTCGAGGAGATGAAATATTTACTTAAATTTATATTTCAATTCCTTCGCTCTGGTGTCGAGGCTAAGCGCGGCGTTGAGTTCTGCCACTCGACGTGTCTTAACACTAGGTACCCTCTACCTATCCTGCTGTGTGCGAGATACAGCGTGAAGCTGATTATTATTATTTATTTTTCTTTAATAGATACCCACATTTGTCACAACGCATGCGAAGAAAGCATATTTTAGTAATTTTTTTGAATTCTTATAAATTATGAAAAAATGCCAATATTCTTGTAGCTAATAAATTATTTCTCAAATAAAAAAATAGGCATCGGCGAAAATTCTTCAATAATACCACATAATAATCGACATCGTACTATTGTTAGTAATTGAAAAAATAATTATTTTACAGGATAGCTTTATATAAATGTTTTAAAACTGTGTTAAAATAATTTAAATATATGTATAAAATAGTATATTCTATAGAGGAATCATATATTCTTTATAATCTTTTACAATAACACACGTATTCTTTATATATGCAGCTTTCTAATGGTGAAAGAATTTTTGAAATCGTTCTGGTAGTTTTTGTGTGAATACATCACAAATATACGTACAAAAGCACAAATGTTTCCCCTTTATAATGTTAGTATGGATGTAGATTTCCTTTGCAATTCTATATGATCCTGTTTAGCTTTTAATTTTATATGATGATCGAGTTTAGCTTTTAATTAAATTTTAAAGTATTATCTTATTATCTTATCTATCTTATATGTACCTATTGCAATATTCTGTGTCGAGTGGCGGAACTTAGCACCGTTTTTTTCTGTGTCTGAATAAAAGAAAACATTCGTGTAAATACAATCATTCACCAGTGTAGATCGAACCCACTATCGTCGTGTTAATAAACCGATGTGCCACTGCATCACGACGACCTATATTCATAATGTACATATAAAAAAATATTGTAATACAAAATTAAATGAAACAACGTTTTAATTACCTGCCGCCAGTAATGATCAATCTGTGAGCGCAAAGGGGTCTCAACATCGATATGATAAAGCGTGACAACACTTTATTATGTTGCTACTCAGTTACGAATTGAGTGGAATAGTGATGGGAAATTCTTTTAATAGAATATATCGATATTTTCTTACCTTTTTGTATTGTAGGAAAGTTTCGCCAATAAGTAGTGTAACTTTTTTAATGCTTAGCCGGTCAGTTTCAGTTTTTCGTAGTATTAACGGTAAATGAAAGACAATCCAATATTAGTATATGTATGGGATATGTATTTTCCCATTAAAACGTAATACTTGCTAGGGAGCGTAACTTAACATCACATTTTATCTTAAAAATCCGTAGATTGTGTCAGGCAAGGTTTTTCTTTAGTCTAATTTTAACCTACAATCATTGTACTCAGTTAGCTAACTTTTTATTTCGCTTACTTTTTTCTGCGGCTTAGCCCGCGTGGCCAAATAAAAACAACTAAAAGTGTAGTTGGTTAAATGGATAAATGGAATGGTTAAATGGAATGGATATCCGACATAAGCAATAATTTCTCATTTCAAACCAGTAGTTGATATTAACTCGATCAAACAAAAAAACATCAGTTTTGTTATATCAGTGCAGAATTACAGATAAACGAGTACAAACATGTCGATATATGATTATCGCATCACTATTCACGTCAGGGGTTGCCAACCCTTCAACGCAGCTTAATTCCATAATTGAGGGTTAAATCGGTACAGACGGGCAGCTCATTTATTACACCACGTACTCCTCTCGCCGTTATCGCGATGACATTTCTATAGAAAACGATTTAGTACCGTGTGATTGAAAGATAAACATCTATTTTATATCTTTTGCGTATGTATTGTTTTTGATTTTTGTATTTTTTTTGTGGTGGAATAGATGGTATATTGATTCATTGATATTTTTTTCGATTTATTTTTTTAATTGGACATTATGTTGATACTTTATAAAATGTTCGAAACATAAAAAATAAATAAAGACAAAATATTATATTAAAAACGTAACTTCTCGATCTGAGAGAGCCAAGTTATGTGAAAAAGTCACCCATATTATTTATGAATATTCATAAGCCTTATATATACAAAATTGTTGAATCTTCTAGATTATTTCAAATAAAATAAATTGAACTACCTAAGCATCAGACAGAGCTTTTATAAGTCTAGACTTTACACTTAAAGAATATCTTTTCGGATAGTTACATATTTTTAAAAATAAGTAGTATTTTAAAATTTATATTATATTTTATAATGCTATTCCACACTAAGAATAAAAAAATATTTTTAGAAAACGTGTAAAGTGGGGGGCAGAGTGTCTAAACACTAGTTCCCCTCTGCCTACATTGCTGGATACAGCGTAAAGATAAAAGAAAGAATCATCTTATAAATATACCTTTGCTGACACACACACAAATCTAGCTAATAGATTTGTGTGTGTGATAAGTTGTTGGGGGACGGAACACCGTCACCTTGCTGTGGTTCATGTAGTATGGTGGGTGATATAATAATATGAGACCTGAAAAAAACACGATAAAATTTTTTTTTCTTAATAACATGGATTTACTTAAATGCGGTAAGAAATATACAATAAACTTATTTTTTTAACTTTATGAACCTATTACGTTATTACACAGTTTATATTATTAATAAAAGCAAGTGAATTAAATGACAATTTGATCTAAAGCAAAATAAACACGAACGTGAATAATTAAATAAAAAAAAACTTCTAATTTATTTGTTGTTTTCAAGATCGTTTCCTTGTAAATTTGAAACTCAGCAACTCAGCACGCTATACCTCCAGAAATTGGCGGAAAGTGGGGAACGGAGTGTCTGAACACTAGTTCCCACCGCGTACCCTGCTATGTGCGGAATACAGCGTATCATCATGTCTCAATAACATAATCGACTCCGAAAATCCCAGTGGGTAGGTACTATACCAAAAATACATAATGCTTTTAGAGCAACAAAATTTAACTCACACTTGTATTTTCGGCATGTTCTTTCATTTAATATAATTATTAGTAGGAAAGCATACAAAAATAGTCCGCCATCTTGAGATGTCCGCCATATTGGATTATAGGTCACTCTATATCATTTTGTTTTTTGAATTGTTCTCAGCAAACTCTTCTTTTGACACTCATATATTTACATTGAATAAACTTTATTCGCAATCTTGGGTGAGCTGCCATGTTGGCGTCACACAACTATCATACATTATAGTCTAAACTAAGCATGCATATAAAATTTCAGCTCAATTACAAGAAAATTATTTTGAAACGTAGTTTCAAAATTGAGTTTCAAGATCCCCTAGGAAAAAATATGTAAATAAATAAAAGCTTGTAATAATACTAGTAACAAATAATCCCATTTCCTGAGCTTCTTAATGCTAAGCAATGATAATGTTGAATTTTAAATAAAAATTTGCTATGGCAATAAAACTTAGAAAATATAAGACGTGGATGACTAATGGAAGGCTATTTCTAGTAAATCGTATTTCTACTGATATTAGATTTCGCCGATTACCGATTTTGACGATATTTGAACTCACAATCTTCTGCATGAGCCCTTGTTCCATTACATCTGAAGGATATTTTTTTATATTAGTTCTTGTCGAGTATGGAACCTAAGACACTTCGTTCTTAAAATACATTTCCGTTCTCCACTTCCTGAATTGTAGAGGCAATGAGTGTTGAATAATGGATCTCGAAGCCACGCGTCGCCTCGTTACCAATGCAAGGAATATAAAATAATAAATATTTAAGTTCTTTCAATAGGAATCGAACCAGCAACCTGCTTACGGTCATATTTATGTGGCCCTGCGCCACGAATATCCTCATCAAGTACCTTTATATTACTTTATAAACTATTTAAGCATTTAATAAATGTATCTAATAAAAACACAAACAAATCAAATTAAACTTCCAAATATAGTTGAACAGTTGGAGCTATTATAAAAAGGAATTTAGGTCATTAGGTTAGTTTTAAAACGTCTGCGACTACAGTAGATGGATATGTATATAAATATATAGACCCTTCCTTGATGTGATAACATACAAGGGACTAATGTCGAAATTGCGATTTTGTAAAAATGTAGAGTTAAATTAATTAAAACAAATTTTTAGAGTAACAGTAAATAACTCATTTATTACGTAAGTTACATATTTTTTTTCTTTGCTTTACTATCGATTTTAAATGGTTTTAAATCCATATTTTTTTATTTCAATATAAATATGACAGAAAAACCCAAAATATACAACTAGTGCCATTATATATCAACATAAACAACATACTCAAACCGACATAACCCATACAATACAACCGAATCAACTAGCAACTATTATTTTACAACACAATTACAAAATAAACATAAACCGCAGCGTTTTAAACGTTAATGTTACAAATGAACGGTTATTTCAATCACAGCTTTAATTTCGCCCGCCCTTAAACAAGCTGGGCTCGTCCAATCGATAAGTTTGGGCGGTAAGGGGTGTTTCCGGTAAATAAAGTTATAGGGGGTCCCCCATTGGTTGGTTTTACTGAGGGGCGTGGTCGGATGGGGTGGATTTTATTGGTTGTGGGACTTCGTCAGTGCCGGCCTGTCAGTCGTACCGTGGTGTTGACTTTTAAGTTGGTTCGGTTATGTTTTGATTTGTTACGAAAGGTGAGTGCTTTTTTTTTGTATTCTAGATATTTTAATGGTTGTATTGTTGTAATGGTTGTTATATAAATGGTTGTGTTCATTTTGTGGATAATATTAGTGGGGTCGTTAAAATTTGTAATTCATATTTGCTTTTTTTTGGAATTGTGAGTCCATTATTTATTGTTAGATATATATATTTTAACTATCTCTTAAATATAACATCGAATGAGGCAAATAAATATAAGCGAAGAGGAAGAGAAATGTTGATGTCAAAAAATTAAACTCTGAAAATTAAGCTTTCTGTAGATAGATATTTATAATATTGTTATATATTTTTTTATGAACAATATTTCCTTAAAATTGAGTTCAATATATTAAGTAAATAAAGATTTAAGTGTAAATTTGATTTCAAATATCCATTATTAAATAACAGCCGTCGGCTCTACTTTTACCATTATATTTAATCTATTAGTTTATTTAGTACCTATACAATAATTAAAATAGTTCACAAAAATTTTCTAAAATTTAAATTTAACAATTTATTCATTTTTAATTTACATTGTTAATATTTTGTTGTGAGTTTTATATTATTATGTTGTGTAACTATTATAACTACTATTTTTGTAAGTCAGTTAAGTATGTCCAAATAAAGCTTGCAATAATTGGGTACTTAGGCAATGGTCGTGTTCGTCGTGCGAGTTTTTTTTTTAAAAAGTCGATTTGCTAATATAAATTTACAGTAAACTCTTAAAGATCGAGTATCGAGTGGTTAACATAATGCAAGTATCAATATCTAAAACTTTATATAATTTAATATTTATCTAAATTAATTTTTTTGAAATACTTATATATATTTTATTATGTAAAGAGGTTTACTCTCTAAGAATTTAAGTTAACTGGAAGTTAGGAAATGCTTTACTTCAGTAGTTTTAAATTGCTTTTGTTTCCTCTTTACTTTAGTTTTACTCTGTATTCTACACATGGCAGGGTAGGCAGAGGGAAACTGGGAACATAGTGCCGTAACACTCCGTTCCCATTAAGACACTTCAGTTCCTCGCCTTCCGCCGAATTTGGAAAACATACCATGAATGGCGTAACTCAACCGTGCTTCGTTACCAGAGCGAGGAAATAAGTATTTCATTTTAATTTTGAGTATTTCATTCCTTGAGTGGAAATCAAACCCACAATTGGTTGTGCTTACAATTTGAAGGCCCGGCGCCGCGAATTGCTTGACTCACTTTTCAATCTTGTGCAGCAAATTGATTTATATTCGTTAACTTTTTTTAAATAAAATAAAATCAGCTTCACGCTGTATCTCGCATATGGCAGGGTAGGCAGAGGGAACCTGGTGTTAAGACAGGCCGTTCCCCACTTTCCGTCGGGTTCTGGAGGCATTGCGTGTTAAGTGTCGGAACTCAACGCCGCGGTTTGCCTCGACACGAGAGCAAAGAAATGAAAATATAAAAGTAAATAAATATTTCATTTCTAGATTAGGAGACCCTACCTACATCTGTTGGTTCACAAAAAAAAAATATTGTAACGTACTCTATAGCTTATACCCTAAAGAATTTCTATTGAATACTACAGGATAATATTTTATTAGAATATTATCAATTTATTAAAATTAATTAAAAACTTTTATTGAATTATAATATAATCTTAGGTATTAAAGATTTGGAATTATTATTAAATTATTAAATATTACTATTATTAAGGTTAAAATTATATAAAAACAAACCCATGGTCGTCTGGTGCTGTGATACAGTAAATAAATGCGACAGTTGTGAATTCGATTCTCACTTCCTAACCAGGCAGACAAAGCACGGCGATCAGTTCCACCAACAATAATGTTCCAAAAAATTCGGCGAAAGGGTGGGAACAGACTGTAACTAGGTAACCCAAAGCGCTAGGTAATACTGCGTGAATCCAAAGAAATCCAAACCAAATTAATATAAGCTCAATATTTAACATCCTAGTCTAACAGACCAGACAAGAGGGCACAAGTGTGACTGTAAACGCGATTGGTTGTAAGTTCAAATCCACTCGAGGATATATTCGCTCTGGTGGCGAGGCAAAGCGCGGCGTAGAGTTCCGCCTCTCAACACAGAGTTCCTTATACCTAGCCTGCTGTGTGCGGGGGATACAGCGTAAAGCAGCAATTTTATTTTTTTTCTAATCTAACGTCCTAGTCCAAAATCCTGTTCATTACCTGTAGGTACATTGATATTGCGAAATGAATTTAATGCTACAATAATGTATTCTCCGCGAACCCACCCTTATTTGTTTTTCAATCAAGGAGCCCGAGGGAGCACCCTGTTTAAACAACACCGGGAACAGCGGTATGTATATTTAACGAGGCTTGCAAATTAAATCTTCAGCTCATCTCTTGTCCTATGGAATTTGTCTT
Source organism: Heliconius hewitsoni (assembly GCA_018230445.1). NCBI lineage: Eukaryota > Metazoa > Arthropoda > Insecta > Lepidoptera > Nymphalidae > Heliconius > Heliconius hewitsoni. The sequence continues at coordinate 21,267 of DWAN01000188.1, read as the reverse complement.
TGTTTTGTGTATTCATTATTCATGGTATCATTTTTTTTTCAATAATAACTCCACCCTGTATTTAGCAGGGTGGGCGGAGAGAATTCAGTGTTAAGATCCAGTTCCTCATTTTCGGTCTTGTTTTTTAGTGCGTAATGAGCGGTAATCGAATTTGCAATGGTCACGCCACGGTAACTCGCTGTGTTGTAGGAGCAGCTTACACAAACACGGCCAAAGCCAACCACAAAAGCCAACAAGCCAAAGTTTTATATACTTACTTAATTCTTACAACGTATGTATTAGAGATATTAATTGGGATCTTTTAATGCGAGGCGAAGTTTTTTAATGAAAAAATATATTATAAATTGAATTAAATAGTATAAATTAAATTAAAATACTTTTACGCTGTATCTCGCTTATAACAGAGTATGTAGAGCGAACCTAGTGATGAAACGCTTCGTTATCCACTTTTTTGAGAAATTACGTATTGAGATGACGGACGGATGGACGAACAAACAATACGGCATTTTGTCTTGTAACCAGGACGTTTTTATTTGGAGAAATATATTTTTTATTCCCTCTAGCTTAAATCGAACCTACATTCGTTGCATTTAGATACAGTTAACTAAATAATATTCATTTTCTTGCATAATAGAAACGTTTTCTTCTTTGTTTTATACAAATGTGAATATTGACCCCAATTCCAAACAATACAATTCCCTTGATAAGACAGCGTTCAGAGCTAGAATGGTTATTTAGAAAAGATAATTTATTTCACAGTAGCCTTTCTATTTTTTTATTAAAAAAAATAGTATGTAATTCTTTTGGATATTTCATCTAGGGTAGAAGAATCGTGGACATATCATGGATTTGATAAGACGATGTACGGTGCTGGGACGTATCTTGCAATATCTGACTGTCTTAACATTATTTTTTTCCCTTAGATAGTATCTTGTTTTGGGTTCATGCTGTTAACCGAATATATGTATAGGTAGAGTGTACCTAGTGTTAAGTCACTTCGTTCTCCAATAGTAGATAAATTTTGTTGTCACTACACTTAAGGACAAAAAATACCATACACTTAAGGACAAAAAATTGCAATTACAAGAGATTTCCCAGTAAACAGCTACCTCATTATAGAAATAATCTCCACATTTCTTCACTTCCATACGAAAAAAAACAATATAATAACATAATTTCCAATTCAACTTTTGTATATAGCAGTAATAAAAACGACTCGCCTCGTAGTAATTTACGGAAAATCAAGTTAGAATGTCATTCCGGAGGCAGGCGGGTATTCAATTACTTTTACAAGTAAATTGCCATATTTGCATGTTTATGATTTTTATTATATTTAGACTCGTTGCTTAGTTAAACTTTCTTTTGTACTAGAATTTGAGTTTTCTCATCGCTTTATTTAAATTATATTGGTCTGTTTCTAGTTTATGGTGGATGAGTATTTTTGGAGGGTATTTTTAATTTTTTTTTGAATTGCTGTTTTATAGTAAGGTGCGGTGAATGTTTTAGAAAACGGATTACGGAAACGGATTATGAGATTTAAGCATTTTTAAAAATATATGTTTTAATGGTGGTGATATTTTATGTTTTTAAATGAAGTTATGTTTGAAATTTGTTAAGTATCTTAGGTAAATTATGTTTTCCGGTTCACCAGATTAATTGAGAAGGCTAAAGTCAAATTATTCTTTCGACTCAGTGATTCATTTTAAGCAGATTGTTTCATATTTTGTTATTATATTATTTCGGAAACATAATTTTACATATTTGAACTGATTAAATAATAGGTATTTATATTTTGAATTTTGAATTAAAGTTATAATCAAAATTTATTTCAATTTTTTTTCCTGCATGGGTATATGGGTAAGAAGAGTGTAGGTACCTACGGGTAGTGATAAACATAGTAGTCTAAACCACGAACGGATAGATTCCCTCTGCTTACTCATATTGCTGTACTCGCCGCCTAATTTTCAATACTTTGCGAATTAAATGGCTGAACTAAACGCCGCGCTATGTCCCGTTATTAGAGCGACGAAACGATTTTATTATTCCAACGGAAATCAACTTTTAACTTTTAATTAAGTTACATCTACTAACTAAAAATTAATAATTAAACAAATACAAATTAAATCTAATTCAAAGCTATATAGAAACAGATTAATTTATAAAACCAACAATAGACATCTACTGTTGGATTAGTTAAAAATTCAATTGTGCGAAAAATTCGACGAGAGACCGTCTGTCAACAACGCGCGACGGGTCGAGGGGGCGCGCCAACGACACGGTCGTGTATGTAAAACAAGAAGAGAGAAGAGAAGAATGGTCTAAGCTTAATTCGACATAATGGATCTGTATTCTGTATATTTTTGAATCGAAACCTACAATTTTCTTTTGTTTAATGGATTGGATTAAAAAGAAATTTTAAATGGCTTAGATTCATAAATTTGAGGCCGTTGCGGAGCGGCTGAACTTCTAAATGTAAAGGCGATGGTAGTGGGATCTATTTACACTTGAAGACACGAATTATTTCATTTACTCGATCTGGTAACGAGACGAAGCGCAGTGTTGACTTCTGCCACTGGATACGCAATGTCCCGAAAATAGACTTTGAATGTCTTAACACTAGATTTTCTCTGCTTACCCTGCTATGTGTGGGTGACATGGTGAAGCTGAAGCTGAAGAAAAACCCCCTAATTCTACCAGGTCCAGGTCCGGTCAAAGGGAGCTCTGGCATTTCGAATATATCACGTATCATACAATATACTTTCTTATTTCCATTTGATTACGGGGCTGTGCCTTAGCTAATAGTTAAATATATTTATGTGCTTTAGCTTATAATAAAATCGTATCGGATCGGTGTCTGTATATGGAAGATGTGTTAGAAGAAATACATGCAATGCATTTAATAACGTAATAGAACAAAAACAATGATTTCTAGAATTTTTGTCTATATGTATGTGCCTTTGTTCACGCTAATCTCAGAAACGCCTTAACCTTTTGAATTTGTCTTGTAATTATTTTATTAATAGAAAACGAAAGTAATGCAGACAAGTAAATTAGTATATATATGTAGTTATGTAGTTAAGTATATACAAAGATATAATTATACAGAAATATATAAGAAAACCAATTGAGAACTAAGACATGCGAGATATGAGTACACACACACACACACACACTCACAAAACGAGTAACAATTAGCAAAAGTTAACAAAACCTCTGTATCTTTACAAAATTTGCCGAAACGTTCTGTCGAGCGTCGATTAAATATTAAAGACGAATTAACTCCGTTTTCGCAGACACCAATTAAGTGTACAGAGCCAGAGTAAATAAGGAGTGAATTAATTTTGTAGGTAAGTATCTACTTCTAGTCGAAATTTGTGCTTGCTTAAACATTTTCTATTCTATGGGAAGCGTTTTATTGTTTAACTAGCGATCCGCTCGCGGTTTCGCCCGCTAGAATTACACAATTTTTTTATTACTTATCCGAATTACTTGTGTTTAAACGATATTATAATTTTAAAGGCAGTATTTATTCATTGAAAAGTAAAATTTCAGCCAATTCTACAAATATATTAAATTGAAGCTATTTTGTCGATCCAATTTTTTATACTGCAATAACTTCTTAATTGACGGGCTAATTGAATCAATTCAATCCCTATCCTATCTTCACGCTATATCACTCATCTCTCTATCCTGCTAAAAGTAAAAGCGTGACAGTGTGAAAAACAAATTTACTTTAACAATGTGAAATTCAATAAATCTCGTCCCCAAACTATCTAACAAACATCGGAGCGTAACAATTGGAGTAGACACGAGCTGGTCTTATGTTAGCGATTAAATAGTATTTCGAATATAGTGGATCTCAAAGGAGCACTTCTATTGAATGCGTCCAACGGATTTTAGTAGGTTTTGTAGGGCAACCATGAGTTTTGGATTTATTTTAGGTATTTTTATCCAGTGAAGCGTGCTGCGTGAATGCTGTATCCCGTATATGACTCATCATATCAATTTTTATCACTCTCGGTTCAATTGACCAAAAGTAATTTATATATTTTATATATTTGCACATTGAGTTTTTATACAAAATTATACTTTCAGATTTTTATCGGATAACCGTTTATTCAAAAAAAAAATTACTATAGTCGTTTTCGAATATGTCCAATTTATGTTACACAAGCGGCCAATTCGCGGCTTCGCCCGCATACCACCTATAATCTATTTATATAAAAGGACATGTTCCTGACTGACTGAGGTAAGACGCACGCACAGCCGTAACTGCTGATGGTAGAAACGTGAAATTTGGACATATGTTTATTTTTGTAATCTGGACATCCACTAAGAAGGGATTTTGAAAAACTTTAATTCTAAAGTGATGAAATAGGGGTTGAAAGTTCAGAGTCTTAAAAATATTTAATTGAACAAGTGTTTCATGATTTTTTAGAATTCACCCCCTAAGCGTTCAAAAAGGGTTTGAAAGTTTATATTAAAAAATCGCCACCGAACTTTATAAAAATTTAAATTCAGACAATTAAAAATATTTTATTGAACACGTGCTTTGTGGTTTTTTTAGAATTCACCCCTAAGTAACCTCATTTTCTCGAAAAGTATGCGTCCAAATTACATATTATAAAAACCAAAGTTTTTTTTCACAATATTTCCTTGATGATGAAATAACTTTCGTCCGCAAGTTTCCTTATCAATGTCAAATTAAAAACGGTGATCAGCTGCAGATCATGAAGCAGAAAAAAATCAGTTTTCAATTTTCAATTATTATTTGTCAAAAAATGCCTTATTATGACTTATTTATAAGAGATAGATATGTATGTACGGTGTTGCAGACTTTTTATTAGTCATACAATGTCTATATTAAGCTACTTTATATTAGCGGTCTTTATTATTGTTATTTCGTTACTGAAGGCTAACTAAAACTTACACCGTAATGTTATATAGCCGATAGAACTCCTGAAGAGTGCAGTTTTAATACAAAATAAAAAAGGAAAATCGAACCACTAGAAGCAGAGAGATCTTAGCGTTAAAACAAATAAATAAACTGTTCCGCTTTATTATGTTAGTGACCGTGTGAGATAGATGACCAACAACGCCGGCAGTTTATGCTAGTATCGGTCAGTCTTTGGACTCCATTATCTTAAAAATAGGAAATATTAAAAGAAGCTAAATAGTTAATTAAACATTTGAAATATTATACACAGATAATAAATATACCTAATCAATAGATACAAAGAATAATAAATAAGCCAATTGAGGCAATCGTGGCGTATGAACACAAGTGACAAGACTGTAAACGCAAGGGTTCGACTCTAACTTGGGAATAAAATGTTTCATATTTTTATTTCCTCGTCCTGGTAACGAAGCAAAGCGTGGTGTTGAATTCTGCCACTAAACGCGCAAGGCTTCGAGAATTCGGCGAAAGGTGAGGAATAGGCGTGTCTGAATAATAACGTTGAGTTTTAGTATTAGTATCCCAGGTTCCCTCTACCTACCCTGCTAAGTGCGGGATGCAGCGTAAGGCAAGAAAAAGAGAAACAATCATTAGACTCACGTCTTTCACATGATAAATGTTAGACTTGTAATAATTTACCCAAAATTCTCTAAAAGTTTACGTATGTCAATTATGACTTTTTTTTCGAGTAATTTTTAGTGTTAAATTACACGTGTATATATTTGTACAATTTACCTTATAACATTTCCATTCAATACTTACACCATAGCTACCCTACTCAATAGTCGATACCGGCAATGCCCCCTTAGTTACGGATTATCCGCAGAAGTGCACAGTGTGTTGTCAATGCGGTTGTATTTATTTGTTATTTGGACACTGCAATGGTTAGGCGCGAGCAAATACTTTTGTAAACATTAAATTGTCTCTATTTTGTGCTATGTCTGCTATTTCGTTGCTTTTTAAAGTTTTTTTTTGATATATAGCAGGATAGGTTAAGAGAACATAATGCTTAGACACTACACAGCGTCAACAGTCAGTTAGTTCAACAGTCTACGCCTAATTTTAGGGCGTTTCCGTTTGAGTAAGGTAATCAGAGTGGAGAAATAATTTTAATATAATTTTCTCCATAATGATATCGAATTTACACCATTTGCGTGCTCTGTTAAACACTGACCCACTGCGGCACTGTCCAATGGACATGGTCCCAACGAATAATAAATTAAAAATCAGCTTCACGCTGTATCCCGCACACAGCAGGTTAGGCATAGGGCAACTTAGTGTTAAGACACTTCGTTTCCCACTTTTCGCCGAGTTCTGGAGGCATTGCGTGTTGAGTAACGGAACTCAATGCCGCGCTTTGCCTCGACACCAGAGCGAAGAAATGAAAATATAAATGTAAATTAATATTTTATTTCCTCGAGTGGGGATCGAACCCACAACCAGTCGAGTCACACTTTGCGCCCCTGCGCCACGACTGGTCTTATTAGTATAAATTAAGATTTTCCTTTTAGATTTTCAAAGACCCATCTGAATTCTAAGGATTTTTATCGACATAACGATATAAATAGAATATATTTAGTCAATCGTTAGTGAGATCAGCATAAAAAAGATTCAGTTTTCTGTGTTTTCCACCAAAATTTTAAAAAAAATCCTTAAAGCATAAAAAAGAACATGTTAAATCTGCCCATATGTTTAGAATATGACATGCTTACAAATATTATATCATATAGTAAGTACATTTACATTTAAATAAAAGATAAAACCATATTTTAAGACAACTGTATCAAATTTTCACTATCATAACATGTTATAAAATGAAAGTAAAAGTAATCCGAAGCGTATCCTAAGGGCCTAAGGGCCCTCCAATACGATTAGTTCTACGGCTACACATGCTCATCTTGGAGCTAGGGGGCTATCTCGGTACCATATGGCCACTGGGATTCGCTATCTCGTCGTCAGTTGTACCGTGAAATATAGTTTATTGTTCAAAAATGTGGTCGTATTTTGAATAATATTGAGAAAAAAAACGCCAAGTTCATTGTGTATTAATAGTGATTTTTTTTGTCTTTTTTTTTTGGTTAATAAAGGTGACTGTTTATTTCTATTTGGTATGGTTTAATATCGCTGACTTGGCTGCTCGAGCTTTTTTTCAATTTGTAATGCTTAAAGAACTTGACTGCTCGTTTATACACTATACAAACTGATATTATATATAGAACGAAGGACTGTAATAAGAGCTTATGTAGAGTTGGTCCATTTAATCAAGAAATCAGAAGATATGTATCACTGATAGTAACAATATAACTTATATCTCTATCCGTCCTAATTACGTATGTACTAATTAATTTAACCACATTAATTAAGTATTTAATTGAATTGTTTCGAATAATTTAATTATATATTTTTTAAGATTCACGTTTTATCCTGCAGGGTTTGCCCTTTGCCTTAGTTCAGATTCGGAAACGATTATATAACTATTATGTGCTTCTTGTGAACTTCAAACACCAAAAAGCCTATAAAAACATTGGAATCAATAATTGTCCATAAATTATCTTTCTAAAATAATGCCCAAAACCAATCTACAAATAACAAAAGTTACAGTCAATAAAAAAATCACGCCATCGCAGCTAATTTCCATTCAGCAAAATAGTACGTAACGAAAGCAACATATGCAATCATTAATATAATGTAATGCCATTTAATGTAATCAATTTGAGCTTCTCCATACATTGGGGTGGCAAATTACCAGTCACACCCCTAATGATCGCTTCTGATTTTGTAGGGATGCTAACTTCGTATTGTGAATCATGTGTTGATACATTTTTTATTGTCGTACCGTGTTATTACAGGTTTAGTTTCTTTTAAGATAATATTAGTATTAAAAATATGGTTAACGCTTATATAAACGTATCACGATTTTTTTCTGTTTATCGTTTTTCTTAGTATATTTTTTTTGTATATATATAATATGTAATCAAGCCTAATTGTAGATAGAGAATTACAGTCACGAAAAATTTTAAGTTTACGGCACGGTTATAGATTAGAATCGCATGCGGGTACATATTTAAAATGTTTTTATAAAAATATAGTGATTTATCACTAACCTTTCCACGTTTTCAATTTAAGTGCAGGAGATACTTGTATGTGTGAAAATAAAAAATAAACTATAGTCAACCCTTGAACTTAAAAACGATGAGCAACCCTCTGTTGATTTTTAACATTGGGGGCGACCAGAAAATATCAAGTGGTGATTTATTACAAACTGACATATTTTGTTAACTTTTAAATGATGTCTTTTTGAATGAGCGAGGGTGGTTGTAGTAAGAGTTTTATTGTTTGTCCTAATCCTAATTACATCATTAATATTTTATGTAAGTATATATCTTGAAAATTTTGTATATACGTAAAAATCGTTGTTATTTCAAAGACATTAATATAGAATGATTTGTCGAGGATGCGGGGGAAAGTTTTTTGTGTTTTATTCGTATCGCAATCAGCTAATACAGATTTATATGTCTTAAAAAAAAAGCCAAGTTACTTGCGTGATTTAATTTATTATTTTAATGTTTGTAAAAAATAATTTCTTGACATAATATTCTCGTATTTGTCCACCTATGGTCCTTAAGAGCCAACCTATAGCAAAGCCAGCCTATTTTCATTTTAGTTTCAATTATATAAATTAAATTCTGAAATACTTTACAGCAGTCCGCAACCGACGCATAATCATACTACCCAAAAATCTAAGAAATTATTTGTAGCATCAAAAACAACATTCGATGAATATACAACATTTATTCAGTTCAAAAATACAATCAATAACATAAACAGTTGACAAAACGTAAGGGTAATGCCCTCATAGTGGATACATTATTGCCCTTGCCCCAAATACGAATTGATATTCGATACACTAAATTCACACGCATTATTTGCCCAATGTCTTTGTTCCACCAGTTCTATGGCTCCATGGTTTATTGGTCGGTTAAATGTACCAGATTACTATAATGGCTTACTTTGTGTTAATGATGTACTGTTGAGTTATGTCTAATGGGCGTTTTTAAAATATTATATTAAGATTTTTTTATATTTCATTTCTAATACTTTTTTGTTACATTTTTCAATAGTACATATTATTGGGATTAACTATTTAGTTATTGCTACAAAATGACATAATAACACTTAATTATTTATACAGAATGGAGGCGACAAACTTGGCGCTGTCACCGCGAGAGTCTCTAAAGCCTCGCTCTGAACATAAAGGGTTAGAAATGAGTAGTAAACCTAATCAAGTAAGCATATTTCATTATGATTTCTAATAATGTAAGCAATTTTTTATAGTATTTTATGAAAATGTTTAATATTTGATATCTGTGAAATTTTTCTTTGAATTATGAATATTATGAACTAAATATTCTAATTTCAGTTGCTTTGTTTTAAAAGTGCAATATTTAAATGATGCTTGTTTCTTACATTTTCATGTGTCACAATCTTTTTTTAAATCACTATTATCAAGCCACTTTTAGGAGTTTTCAACCATATGATACTGGATAAAGATGTATGTATATATTTTGAATTCCGACGTTTTATAACCATTATAGCTCTTCGTAACCAGGAATACACTTTATTCTAAGAGTAAATATTCAAGTTTCATAAGTAAATCTCAAATCATAAGGAAATATCTCAACAAACACTGTTTGCTTACACCAGGTGGGAACGGTTCTGCTATACGGCGTACCAATAGTTTCTTTAGTCATCGAGGGGGTCGAACGTCTGTGTCTTGCCCAGATATCAAACACGCTACTCAAGCAATTCTCATACAACGAAATCCACAATCGTCGTGTCGCTTTAGGCATAACTTGCGTGCAGTGCACTCCCGTGCAGCTGGAGATCCTCCGACGTGCCGGCGCTATGCCGGTGTCTTCAAGACGATGTGGTAAGAAAATAAAGTAATATTTAGTAACTACTATTTTTAGGATTTTCTTTTACGTTTTTCCACATTAGTCACAAATATTTTCTATTGATGAATGTATTATATATGTATACATATTTTTAAGATTATTATTATATAATTTAGTCTCACTCTCTTATTTTATGCCCAAATTCGCGAGAAATCGCCCATTTAGAGGCGGATCTAAACGCCGCATGGCTTTGTATTGCTATTAAAGAAAGTGAGACTTTTTAAATTAGTTCTTTATTTGATCTGAGCGCGAAAGACGACAAATTCTTTCGAACATACGCAATTCGCTAAAGCAATTCTCCCTCAACGGATTACCTACACTTAAAGCTCTCCAATACATAATCACTTGTCTATTGACAGGTGAAGTATTTATTCTTAAATACGCTTCGCTTGTTTTGATTAAACTTTTCCAATTATTTTTCGAAAAATACAGTCTAGAAAACAGAAAAAAAAATTTAATACATCCTTAAAAATAGACCAGTCGTGGCGCAGCGGCACGAGCGTGTGATTATCAAAGCGGCGGTTTGAGGGTTCGGACCCACTGGCGGAAATGGAATATTTAATATTTTAATTTTCTCGCTCTGGTAACAAGGCTAAGGTCGGCGTTGGGTTCCACCACTCAACACGCAAACGTAAGTACCTTAATGCGAAAGGAGTATGTTAAGACACTTCGTTCCCCGTTAAAATACTTCGGTTCCCACTTCCCGTCGATTTCTACACTTCTATTGCCGCTTAAATTTCTATTAGGTATGATCACCCGACGGGAAGCGGAACGCCTCTGCAAATCGTTTCTAGGCGACAACGCCCCGCCGAGGCTGCCCGATGACTTCGCGTTTGCAGTACATCACGAGTGCGCTTGGGGGTGTAGGGGAGCTTTCTTACCCGCTAGGTAGATGTATTGGAATATTGATTGTATAAAAAGTTTGTATAAAAATAACATTATAGCAGGCCTTGCACCTGTTGGAGTCTGTAAAAGAGATACAGGTTCAATTTAAGCTTTTTTATATTTTTTTTAGATTTCAACCTGTATCCTGCATATATTTGTGTAGGCAGAAGGAACCTAGTCTTATTATATATCGTTTACTGACTTCCCGCTCAATATTCGCGACAATAAATCACGTCGTTTGTCCTGTTACCCGAGTGAGAAAATGAAAATATATAATTATATAATTCATTCCTCAAATGGGAATCGAATTGTCGCGTTTACGTTTGTGACGTTACGTTTGTTAGATGTAATGTACAGCTGTACCATGAGGGCCTCGGCAGCAGGCAGAGGGAACCTAGTGCTAGGACACTCCGTTCTCCACTTTCCGCCGAATGCTGTAAGTATTGCGTGCTGAGTGGCGGAACTCATCGCCGCACTTTGCCTCGACACCAGAGCGAAGAAATGGAAATATAAATTTAAAATAAACATTTCATTTCTTCGAGTGGGGATCGAACCCACAAAAACACTTTGTGTTGTTGTGGGTTCGACACTCTGCGCCATGATTGGCCTCAATACCATAAAATAATATCTGTTAAATGTATTGAACCTCATTAGTACATTTGTTATTTGTTAAACGTTTTTTAAAATATTAAATCTTTTAGACACGGGGTGTTATCTTGTGGTCTCTGGTCACGAGTACACCACTCCATTATCTACTGGTACCATGGACTTTCGAAACGTCGGTTTTCCAAAAAAATATAAAACTATATAAAGCGACTAAACCAATTAAAGAGAATGTAAAATATATAAAAATCCTCTTCTTAGGTATAACTCATCCAGAGCGAAATGCATCAAATGTGCCTACTGTGGACTATTCTTTTCACCGAACAAATTCATATTCCATTCTCACCGCGTCGGTCCTGGTGACAAGTATGTACAGCCGGACGCAGCTAACTTCAACTCTTGGAGACGACACATGAAACTCAGTGGAAGCCCTCCCGTAGAGGTTATACATGCTTGGGAAGACGTCAAGGCTATGTTTAATGGAGGGACGAGGAAACGGATGCTTTCTGCTGCTAGGTAAGCTTAAACAGCTAGGATACTAGATATTGCTTAAAAATATTGCCTAATTGATGAAGTGTAGTGGGTTTGATTCAACCAAGTTCAATGAATTGTCTGTTTGGAAAAAATATATACTGTAAATTTTGTTTATTTCCAAATATTTTCACGTAAAGTGGTAGATTTTTGGAAAAATATTGCGTGTCGGTGGTTGGTATAGCTACTTAATTAATATTATATTTGATCTATGTAAATATATTTGAACTAAAGCATGATATATCGATGATATGTTTTTAACTAGATGATTAAAATTACACCTCAAAATCGATTTCAGAGTTGAGAGTGGTTTATAAATACGGACTAAAGTGTTATATTAAGTATTTAAAAAGTATAAGCAGATAGAGATAAAATTATAATTTTACCCATCCTTTCACAAAATTCGGTTTATAATTGTGCCACAGAAGGGTACCCATTCGCAGGCCGGAAGTGGAATCTCAAGTGAAGCGGGCGCCGGCCAGTCCTCCATCACACACGCCTGTACCAAGACTGGCTGACTACGTGTGGGGAGCGAGGTTACCGTTACCTTACGCGTTACCATGGCTTAAACCTACACTGTGGTCTCCTGGTTTGTTTTTTTTTAATCTTACTTTGCTATATGTGTATTAAGGATTAGAAGACTTAAATACAATGAGTGTTGAATGCCGGAATTCATCGCCGCACTCCATCTCTTAAAAAAACAAGATCAATAAAATAAGAGATTTAAATTGCTTAGTAAAATTTGTATACGGATTTCGGGAAAAGTGGAGAAGTAAGAACATTAGGTTCTTTATGTCGTTGCTTTGAAAATAACTATACATTTTGTATAACATATGAATGGCATGTATATTCTAATCCTGACCCCAGTTACAGTGAGTTACATTGAAACTATTGCATTGGCTTTTAAAAAAAGGCCTTCCTTGAACTAGTTCCTGAGATAAGCGTGCGTATTAGTACACATGATGTTGTCGTTTTCTTTCAATTAAGGTGCGTTAACAGCGTTAAGCAGTGTTGGTGCGATCGAAGAGCCTCGCGCGTTCCGCCCGGTGCGCTCGCACAGGTTGGAGTCGCCGCAGCTGTCACCTGTCATTTCACCAACGCGATCGCCAAATAGGTAAAGTGGCAAATTATGTTGCGAGGAATGTTGTTTGAGGCCGTCGTGACCCAGGAGCACAAAGGTGTGACCGTAACGCAACGGTTGTGGGTTCGATCCACACTCAAGGAATTAATTAATATTTTCATTACTTTGCACCAAAGCAAAAGCCTGGTGTTGAGTTACGTCACGCATTGCTTCGAAAAAATTAGCCGAAAGTGATGATCGGAACGGACTCGGCTGTGCGCGGGATACAGCGTAAAGCTGTTTTTTTTTTAAATTAATGTTGTCATCTTAATAAATATTATTAACTTACATAACGTTACATAAACCACTCTAGTTTAGAATAATATAATTTACAGCTCCGTATACATTCTATAACGCAAAAACCGGTTTTAGTGTTTTATGAAAATAAGTATATTTACTTAACTTTCCTAAAATTGAATAGGTCACCCACATCGCCAAGACGGTCGCGGTCTCCTCTCCGTTCTCCCGCAACGTCACCTCTACGTTCACCGCTACGGTCATCACCCGCGAGGTCTACGAAGAGCGATCGCGACAGTGATGAAAGTGTCGATATTGAGACAACTGAAGAAGATCATGCAAAGGATGTGGTGAGTAATTTTCTTTTTCTTTAGCTTCACACTTCCGTCTACCCTATTATGTGCGAGGAAATGAACACAGTCGTACGCTTGAGCCCATGCGCTCCGACGGTAAGTAAGTATTGTTTCAATTAGAAATAATATTTAGATATAATTCATTATTATAAAGCTAATTATATTATTTTGAGGCTGTTGTGATGAAGTCGCCCGGTTCTTATTGTAATCCAATGTTTTCTCAATGTCTTCAAAATTGGGCGGATTGCAGAAAATTATGAAATAGAGCAGGAGCTAAAAACAACCTTTTTAATATTTTACAAAAGTTAATAAAAAGACTAGCACAGGAAAATTACAATAGGAGCTTATTTGTATTGTAAATGTTTCTACGCGTAAATTGAACCCAAAACCATCACACAACAAAATAAAAATACTAAATCATCATTCCAACAAAACTAACAGTAAAAAAGTAAAATTTTCAATTTTACAACGAACCTCTTATAATACCGCGTAAACGTATCTAAAAGATGCAATTTAATACCTAAACATCGAAGCAATCGCATTATCTGTCGACATTCGAGCCAAACCGAGCTCGAGTTGGATCCAATTTAAAAAGTTGCAGGAAAATTTTTCCAATCACATTCTGAATGTAATCTGCGATTAATCTCGTTTCTGAGTTACTTAGTAGTGGTTTTTTTTCGATTTTTTTAATATATTTATGATTTTTTTTGTTGTAGTTTATGTTTTAATGGTAGCTTTTGTTTGAATTAATTGTTTGTTCTGTTTTTTGGGTTCTTTTTTTAGGTTCATCCTGTTTTTAACAGTGTGGGCACAGGAAACACATTTTCAACTCTGTTACTCACTTTCCGTCGAATTCTGGAGAGAAATGGGAGGGAAAGAGAACTGAGTATCGTATCTGGTTTCCAGGTTCCCTTTGCTTTTACCCTGCGTATATGCGTGAATACACCGTGAAGCAAACAAGATTTAATGTTATATTAATGACGCTATATAATATACCACATAAATATACTTATATCTAAAATTTTGTACAATTATAGGTCTCCTAAAAATAATACCTTCTTATAAAATAATTAACCGAACGACAAAACCATCAATACTATTACAATATATACATAGATAGATAGTAACAAAACCATTCATTAATTAAAATTCACTTTCAAACATTTGCTATCTAAGTTTGAAACAGACATGGCCCTAGAGACGCCGCCATTTTGGGTCAGTACTGTACGTGGCCGGTGGCACGTCGTGACTAGGTAATTACTGCCGCGGTGAATCCAAATGGAGTTCATTTCGCTCTTAAATAAGAGAAACCGTTTAATTTAGTACCGATCGGTAATCTCGCACCAATTAATTGGGGATTCCAATCTTGTGACGGAAACTTTTTTGCTATCCCGCTCGGTGCTTTTATTCACAGGACGAGTTTGTAATGCTTTTGAATGGATGTTTTTGGTAATTGCTGAATTGGATTTTTTTTTTAAATATTGAAAAATTAAATTAAATTAGCTTCACGCTGTATCCCGCACATAGCAGGGTAGGCAGAGGGAACCCAGTGTTGAAACACTCCGTTCCCGACTTTCTGCCGAATTTTGGAGGCATTGCGTGTTGAGTGGCGGAACTGAATGCCGCAACGTTGTTATTTAATTATTTTTTTAGGAATTTCGGTAATTTGTGTTAATATATTTGCATTATAATGCGCTGCAAAAAAATAGGCCATCTAAATGTTTGAAAATTGGGCGGAATGTGGATTTAATCTTCCTCCTTTCTATATGCGAGCCACAGAGAGCTACTATTTTTTTTCTCTTACACATGTTATTTTGTATCAAAGAAAAAATAAATATACGGGAAAAAGTTTATGTAACTTTCTTCGTTTCCTATTTTTAGACTACGAGTGATTCAAAGAATAATAAGAGTTATAGCATTATATTGCTATAGAGTCATTAAACTACGAAAACAAATACAATTATTATGAAATATATAATAAAGGCACCAAGACAGCCTCAATACATTTAACAAAAAAATAAAAGGCCGAGCTCACAACGAAATAAAGGAATTTTCAATTGAGTATTGAAGAAAAAAATTATAGCACACAGCATATGGCTTACGAAGTAACCTAAATTCGTTTTGCGGAAGCATTGTTTTTAAGGTTTTATGAATGGGAAAAGAGGTCATGAAAAACTTTCTATAGATACTTTTTAGTGAAAGCGAATCATGAAATGGTTTCTTTTTTTATTTGTTTGTTAGCTTTCTGTAATACGGAGCAGTTGCAGTTTGAATTTAATAATTTATCCATTTGTGATTGAGATATGTCTTAAAAATATTCGCTTAGATTTTTAAAATTTTGTGTTTATGTTTTATTATTGACCTGTGGGATTACCTGACGGCAAATGTTGTAGTTGTAGGTTCAATCCTGTTTGGGGAAATGAATTAGATAAGTAAATTCGGGCAGAAAGCGAATACGACAACAACATTGAGATTTTTTTGGCTATCCAGTAGGGTTAAATATACCTACTATAGTATTTTAATCATGTAATAAGGATAAATTACATTATATTTCCATAATGCTTTTGCGGAATCAAACCCCGCTTAATGTACGTACATAATATAAAGCGAGGTGTGATTCCCAAAACCTTTGTTTTTTTTTATTCGCTTCACGCTGTGTCCCGCACGTACCAGAGCAGACAGAGGGAACCTGGGGCATATTATTAAGCTAAAACACTCGCGATTTCCACTTTCTACCGAATTCTGGAGACGCTTTGTTTTGACGATTGTTGATGATGATGATTGTTGATGTTTATAAATTAAAATATAAAATATTTCATCTCCTCGAATGAAAATCGAACCCACAACCAGTAGCGTTTACAGTGACACTGTGTTCCTGCACCACGCCTGGCCTCCACAATATTCACTGTTCGGACGCAGAGCGTATAATTACCTCGCCTTCTGTCAAGTGATTTATATGCGGATTGGTTATTCTATTAACTGCGTCGATGTAGCCGGAGGATAGTGGTTATTACCATGTTATAGTTAGTGGTGCTATTCATAATTTATATGTATACTGTAAACGTGGTGGTTGTGGGTTCGATTCCCAATCGGGGAAGTGAAATGTTGCCTATTTATTAATATTTTCATTTCTATCGCTTTGGTAACAAGGTCAATTGGAGTTAGGTTCTGAAACTCATGTCATGATGCCTCAAAAATTTAGCGGTGTATATTTGAGGGAATTAATATAATTGAATAATTATTATTTTTGCCAAAGTATTAAGCGTTAGGTTCCGATATTCAACATCCGACATTTAAAATCGGAAATTGCACAACGCAGTATCTTTACACTTGGTTCTCTCTGCCTGCCTGCCTGTAACATGTGGGGAAAAAGCGCAAAGTTAACATAGATTGAAATATTTATTATTCCACACATTACGCAGGAAAATGCTTTTTATATTTCTTCTCAATTGGAACGTAGCAGAATCTAAACCCGTGCGTCCTGAAAGCCGTCCAAGCGCTCTAACCAACGCTCCGCCTACATTGTTTTATTCGATATCTAAAAAAAGTATTTCTAAACGAAAAACCACCATTTTATCCGCATTTTCTCCCTTACCTAAGGAAAAGTATAAAAAAAAGAGTGATCATTTAAACGACAAACGTGACTAAGACCACTAACGCGGGCACTGATTTATTATGACATCAACTGGTACAATTGAAACGTCTAGCAAAGTATCTATTAAGTACGTGACTGGCATTGTACGGTGGTGGATGTGTTACGTGTGGAAGTTGTATGGAGGATCCCCTTTTTTTTGTTTTATATGTAAAAAGCCACTACCGCGCGAGTGTGAACGCGAAATGTGGTAGATATGTAATATTCAATGTTTTCTTTTCCTCGTCCTGGTGATGAGGCAAAGCGAGCGATTGTGAGTTAACGGTGATGAGGCAAAAGTGTAGTGTTAAGCTCTGCAATTCAACATGCAATGCAATGCCTCTAAAATTCTGCTTAATTCTTTTTTCCGTAAAATCGAGACTGGAATTGTATTTATGTAAAATGTTAAGTTAGTAAGTTAGTTAGTAAGTTATAATTTTTTACTATAACATATTAATATTATTTGTATGTTAAGTAGATACATAATACATAGAACATACATAATACATAGAACACTTGATTTACAACACAAACACGTGATTTTGCGGGCGAAGCCTCGTGCGGGACGCTAGTGTCAAATATAGCACGAAAGTATTTCTGAACGAAATATTTTTTACTCCTTGTAAGTGTAGGGTAGTTGGTTGTTGTCTTTAATGTCCGTTCTGAGGATTAAGGGCGATACGTCTTCAAGATTAAAACTGTTTGTATTCTAGACGGCGGTTAAAAATGATATAGCAGTTTGTTGTTGTTTTGAACTTGTATTCTTTGGAGCATGCTTAAAAAGGAAAATAACTTATATCCAATTCAACGGTGAAAACTAGTTCGTATTCATGTATAGGTTTTGAATTGCTGTGCAGCTACCTACATTACAAATAGGTCTAACTTTAGTTATTGATATTACCTGCAGATATTATCTTTAAACTGATAATATTATTATAACACGAAAATTGTTCAGATTAGTAAACAAACTAATTGTGTAAGCGGGCGAAGCCGCAGGCGAGTCGTTAGTTTGAAAATATTTATATTAGACATTTAAATCAAAAAATAGGTAGGCAGAGAGAACCTAGTGTTAAGACACTTCGTTTCCCACTTTCTGGCGGATTCTGGTGGCATTGCGTGTTGAGTAGCAGAACTCAACGCCGCGTTGCCCCGACTCCAGAGCGAAGAAAATGGAAATATAAATTTAAGTAAATATTTCATCTACTCGAGCCTACAACCAGTCGATTTTACAGTCACACTTTGTGCTCCTGCACCTCGACTGGCTGACATTTAAATCACATACATAAAAAAATCTCAATCCGCCCACAGAACGTGTGAAAGCCATTAAAATAAAAGAAGATATTTGCCAAGTGTCGAGACCTTTTTTAATTTAGTAAAAATCGAGTGTCCCCTTGTCCGAGTGTTTGTACACACGCCCCAATTTGAACAGTACTCGCGTACGTATCGCAGGCATCCGGCGGCGCTCGGTAGTCATTCAAATTATGTTGAGAGGCTTAAATATATTGTATAATATTTATAACTTGGTTGAGGACGTTGTGACAAAGTGAGGTAGTGAGTTCAATGATCGTGTGAAGAAATTATTAATGAGATTTAAAATTAATTTATTTTACCTTTCTTGTAATATTAATTTTTTACTAAGAACAGTTTCACAATACTATTTTCTTCATTCCCTGCCTAATTTTTCTAATGTCACGTAACATGTTGTAAAGTGGCGGAACATAACGCCTCTATTCATATTTCCACAGCCTTCCCGTTGGTTATATCTACGTTTAATTGGTTCAGTTTCACGCTGTAGCCCCCCGCAGCAGGATAGGCAGAGGGAACATGGGGACCTAGTATTAGGATCTTCCGTTCCCATTAAGACATTTCCCGCCCAGTTCTGAACCCAATGCCGAGCTTTACCTCGTTACCAGAGCGAAGAAATGAAAATATTAAATATTTTATTTCTTCGCGGAATCGAATCCACAACTTGTCGCCCTTAAGCTCGCACCCTAGTGCCTATGCGCGAGACTGGCCTCACTTCCACATTTAATTTACATCTCAAACATATTTTCCATATAATTTTTAACTCGCTTGATTTTTTTTTATATTGCGTCAATTTATATAAAAATATATTTTAAAATCATAAACTAAATTTGGCTTACTCCATATTATACTGTAATGGATCGCCCCGAGCGCTGGCGCTAAGCCGATTGTAGTCTAGATACAACGTGTATTAGATTTTGCAGTAAATCCCCATGTTTTTGATTCATCTGTTTGTTATTGTTTGGGTAATTGATTGAAAAAATGGCCGTAAATTTTTTTAGAGGCTAGTCGTGGGGTATACGTGACGGGTTGTGGATTCGATTCCAACTCGAAGTTAAATATTTAATCTTTCTATTTTATTCGCTTTTGTGACGAGGAAAACTGTGGCGTTGAGTTCCGCCATTCAACACGCAATTAAAAATCGGAGGGAATAAGTAATCGGAGTGTCTTAACATTAAACTGCTGCTTATAACTGTAAAAATAAAATGTTGAAGCATTTTATTTTTACAGTTAGAAGCAGCAGCAGTTTCTTTAATAGAAATTATATTTTTATAGCGTCACACCGTATCCCGCACACAGCAGTCTAGACAGGGGGAACCTAGTGTTAAGATACTCCGTCCCCTAATTTTTTATAGTAAAACAGAAATATTTGCTCACGAATATGAAAACAAACATTATCGACACCGAACAAGTGATTAAATAATTAAATGTACCCCTTCCTTTGAAGGGATTACCGTCGAGGGCTCTCGGGGCGCGTTAATTATAAACGTTTCTACTCTAGCGCGTTTATTTAATACTTAAGAATTCAATAATGATTTAATGATTTATTTATTGATTTATATTATATAGGTTAAATAAAGTATAACTATATCTATTGAAACCTATTTATTTTATCGCGACGGTTGTGGGTTCGATTGCAACTAGAGAATTAATTATTATTTATTATGTATATCTTAACATTTCTTCGTTCTGCCAACAAGGCAAAACAGCCCGGCATTGAGTTTCGCTATTCAACACGCAATACCTTGAAAGATTTTTTGGAATTGGAGGAACGGAGTGTCTTAACATTAGGTTACCGTTGCCTACCCTATGTGATACAGCGTGAACCTGATTTGATTTTTTTTTTATTTTGTTAAAGTTTTTCGACAGTTTTATTGGAGTTCTGCACTTAATATTTCTGAATATACATATTACAAATGCCTAATTGTACACAACATAAAACATATCAAAAAGCATTTGTGCAGTGCTCGTAGCGTCATAGGCCGAGGGTGCCTGGTTTTCAGCCACTTCGTTCCCACTTTTTGCTTAATTTTCGAGACATTGCGTTTGAATGGCGGAACTCAACGCCACGCTATGTCTTGTTACTAGAGTGAGGAATATAAAAATAATAAGTAGCGATCAAATAACTATCGAAACCACAGTCGTCACGTTTACAGCCTGACGTTGCGACGCTGCGCCACGACGGCCTCTTCAATTTTCTAAAGTAAAATACTATTCATAAAAAAAAAGAAATTTAAGTAAACAATGAATTGTTTTCTTACAAAACACAATAAATAAAACAAAACGTAGCACTAACAGTAATCCATTGGAGTATTTCTACAATCAAATTACAGAACACCATTAATAGATGTTATCTAACAAAAGAAATATTTGTTATAGCTTTTCAATAAATTTTTAATTATTTATTATAAGAAGTTTCTTTTAGTTTCCAAATAAGGTGTAGCCGGGGCACAGCGATTATTAATGTGACGGCTGTGGCTTCGATTCCCAGTTGGGGTAATTATTTATTTTCATTTCCTCGGTCTGGTTTAATGACAACACGCGGCGTTGAGTTTTGCTGTTCAACACGTAATATCTCGAAAATTAAGGTATCTTATATGACACGGCGTGAAAGTAGTTTAAAAAATAAATCAAAATAAAATCAGCTTCACGCTGTATCCCGCACACAGCAGTGTAGGCAGAGGGAACCT
>DWAN01000187.1:0-28399 GCA_018230445.1 Heliconius hewitsoni | reverse complement strand
AAATTCAGAGTCTTAAAAATATTTAATTGAACACGTGTTTCATGGTTTTTTAGAAATCACCCCCTAAGCGTTCAAATAAGGGGTTGAAAGTTTATATGGAAAAACGCCACCGATTTTTATAAACATTTAAATTCAGACTTTTAAAAATATTTTATTGAACACGTGTTTTGTGGTTTTTAAGAATTTACCTCTAAGGGTGCAATAAGGGTGCAATAAGCGGGCGAAGCCGCGTGCGTCCTCTATTATAGGATAAAATTTTGGACTGTTTTGCAATACCTCGTAGCGGTTGATAGCTATATATTTCAATAATAATAAGCATATCTATGTCATATTCTTATTGAAAATCTAAAAAGTAATAAAAATTCTACGGGACTGCCTTATTATCTTAATATCTGTCCGTGAGAAAACTTCTTGATAACAAGCTGAACTTCTAAACAAAAATTAGCATATTTACGACTTTTTAAAAGAGTTGTTATAACAATAAATTATATATAAGTACGCAGTGTTTGCAGGTATTCAAAATTTCAACTGTAAAATAATTATTTAAAGCAAAACAATGGAAAACTTTGCAAGGGGACATCGTTAATTATTTTTTTCAACAGGGAAAGGTCGTAAATAAAAGTAAAGGGTGCTATTAAACGCATTATTCGCGCATATTTAATGTACTGGAAAGGCTAAAAGGTTTTTTATTTTCAACAGCTTTATATAAAAATCGCCATTTAAATCTCCATTCAATATAGATTTACGGAATAAGTTTTATCTGATTGTAATTAGCCAATGAAAATATGTGATAAAAAAGAAGTCATCACTCAGAACTACATTTTGTTACATATTATAGGTTCCGCGCATTTATAGCTAATATGGGTGAGTTGATCTAGTGAAGCAAGTTGTTGGGAGTGAGTAAAAATTAAGATATATTAAGCCATTAGCCTATTAAATAAGCCTATTCTTGTCCACTGCTGAATATAGGCTTCGCCAAGGATGCACCAGAGCTCCAAGTTGTGAAGTGAACAGATATATTTATAAAGTAAGTACCTCGAAGGAGATATTAGGAAACAGACAATAACATTCCTCGCCGACATGATTTCATCATCGGAATTAATAATTCAAATGGGCAGAAGTCGTCTTGGGGTCACGGAGGCAGGAGCCGCGAAATATAAATACATATATAATAAAATATATTGAAATGGCTGCGGGCCGGCTTATCCGGTTGAAAGTCAATGAATATTTGATTTCAATTTTTTTTCCCGACGTCGCCGTAAAGTATTCACGCTATACCTAATTTGATTTTCGCCATTCCGGCCGTTCGCCAGAGCAGTTTGCATTCATATTCTGACTGAATATGCGTTCGGGCTGCCTCTAGCCCGGCTCTGATACAAATAAACAGGGATACTTTTACAATATTCGGCAGGGCAACCCGACCCAACTTATTACGTTTCGGGGATAATAACCTGAACTGGTATGAGAGACACACTTTAGATTTTTATTTTACTGTTATTTACATCATATTATATTCACTTGCAAATTTCTTAATACGTAATCAGCATATAAACAGCAAGCATCAGGAGGATTCAAAACGTTTCATTTCTTTTATTTTTTACCTAAGAATGTTACGGAGTAAACAAAAACATCTAGAAGAATATCAACAAGTATTTTATATAAACAAGTATTTTATGTCCTTGTTTATTTAATTACAAAGTAGGAGTGGTGATCTCAAATATTATCTGAGTCACACGCAAAGGGCGTAAAAGTTTAAGCGAGAACAAGATGTTTTATAAGTTAACGCTGTACCGAAACAAAGGCGGTTGGCTCATCTCATAATGAAATAGCATTCGTTTTTGTGAACTTGCATAAATGACAGCACAACGATATACTGAGCCCAAAGATTCGGGTCAACCTGTTTTTGTATAATGGGGATCACAAAAGTAAATTTAACATTATATTTGCAGTAACTGTAAGGGAACCTTCGTTGCCGGCAAAAGATGGCCGCCCTTGATACGAATTCATGGATTTGTTTTAATTAAAATCTTACGCGATGTAAGGATAATGAAGGCAACTGATTCTAAAATATACACACCCTTAATTATAGAATTTAAGGACGAGTAATGTATTTGTTAGAACACATGAAAACATTCTTTGGAATATGAATTGAAAACTTTTAACATTATTTGTATTTTATATGTGCATTTGACATAAGCACGTTGTTGTAAATAATAAATGTATACAAATATTTTAGCGAAAAATATCTTAAAATAATATTCAACCTCTGCCTTAATATTCTTATAGAAAAATACATCCGTTTTATTTACGCACAGTAAAAATTATAACCCACATTTCACTCTATTCAAAGTCATGATCAATTTTTCACGAAATCTTTACTTTCTTTTGAGATAATACAAATCTTTACAAAGAAACCATATATTTTATTCGGGTGTCGATTTGTTATTTATTAGTCGAGAATAGTCGTAGCACGAGGGACGGAACACAATATCGAAAATTGAGAACCTATTAAGTGACGGCTTTGCCCCCAAACTATGTTTTGCCTCACAAAATCTGAGCTTAACTTTTACCATTTATTCTTGATCAATACTGTTTTTATTTTAGTTGTAGGTCGATAAAAAAAACTCTTTGGGCGTGGTTGCTTGGTGGGTAAAAGACGAAAACGTACATTTTTCGATGTTTTTTAATAATTTCGATCTTCCTAGCTACCAAATATATCGATTTGTAAAAATTTTAGAAATATTGTAATTCATTTATTATTATAATACAATTTCAATTGCCACATAGCATACGATCGACGCACTCCACAAAAATTGTTTTGAGCAATAATAATAAAAAAAATAACGACTTACCTCTGTGCCTATTTGTTTGTTTATCAAACATTAACATGGCATCCTCGATCTGTAACAAGAAAGCATAAAATAAATTTCAAACCTTTAAAAATTGTGAGGAAAAATAGTAAAAAAAAAACAAGAGCGTTGTGCATGATTTGAACCCCGCCCCAGCAATAAAACACTCTAGCGCTGTAATAACGAATAAGCACCGGTACAGAGTAAACCACACGCTGCAAATAAACTTTGATAAGCGGGGGCGAGCAGGTAATAACGTATTCATAGAGAAATAAATGGAAAGTCGGCGGTTAGGACATGAACAATACACGCGAGCCGAGATGCGCTGTCACCGCCTGGGCTCCATCCCGAAACCCACAAAATTTGGCTTATTGTTACGTTTTTAAATCCCTCCGTACGCTTACAAAACCGCGATACATTCTTTATTGTGCAAAATTGCGTTATAATATTCATGTCAAAGCGGACTGACATCCAAATGGTGAGTTGAAAAAACCTAATTAAAGTTTCAGCGCTCCGCGTATAAGTTGTGTCGCGAGAGTTTTTTGTTCAAATTGTATGTTTGTAAAAAGCGGACAAGTTCAGTATGACAGTGGGGCCCGAGGGCTTCGTCTGGTGTCGGAGTCGCCGTCGGCCGCTCCCCCGGGCGCCATTACGCGGGTCCGCGCCGCGACGCACTCCCGATGATCGATGTCGAATACCCGTAACAGGTGACCTTTTGCTGAATTATTCTTACCTGTAGAAATGTTTGTTTAGAGGTGATTTGTTTAAGCGGGAATTGCGATGCCTTTGTTTGGGAAGCCCTGGCACCGACGTTTTTGTGGTAAATAAAAAATGTTATTCTACTACGTACGGGTTGTGCAGTTGTAGCTATACAAACAAGTTGTGTTTTTAGTAACCTTCATGTAGGTATAGTAAGGTCGACAAAGGAGGAGTAGAAAATAATGTCACTCTGCTTTGCGCCTTTCACTCGTTGGAAAAAAGAATATCTTGAATTTAATTTTAGTATTAAATTTATTTTCTTGTACCTAATTATTTTGTTACTATTTATTATATGAGTTAACGTGAAGAAGTTCAAAATTAATAGTATTTTCAAGTTTTTCATTGTTCTATTTTTTGTTATAAAATAATAAACAAAATGTTCATAAACATTCATAACATCCACATCTAAACAAATTTATTGAAACAAATTTCCCAGTAATGCTTTGATATAACGAAAGTATTAATGTTTGGAATTTATTACAATTGGCTTAGAGGATTGTATTTTAATATCTCAGAATAGAATACTAATGGAAAATGAGATCTAATAAGACCTCGTTTTCCTTTATAATAATAATTTGGTGAGTTATTAAATAAATTATTAATGTAACATTTAGGTTAAATATTTGATTTTGAGCACCACAATTTTTATTTCTAAATTCAGTCGTTATTTCTTATTTATGTATCCTTACTTGAGTGAGGATACCGTTTACATATTTACTTCGACGACGACGACGGTTGACGAGTGTCTTTTTTCAAATCATAATAACTCTGGTGACTTTAATAATTATAATTTTAAATAATAAACAACCGACTTCAAACGGGTCCCATAATGGGAAAATAACCTAACTCTCATTAAACTACAAGGGTAGTAAGAGAGTATCCATCCACTTCACATTTTAAAGAGAAAAAAAAAATAACATTATTAATAATCAATTAAGAACAAAAAAGGCACGGACAACTGAAGTCTGTGGCGCATAACAAGTCAAAAAAAAAAAAGAAAAAGAGAGTATCCATTCAAATAAAAAGTAAAAATCGGTTCATTCAGTCAAAAGTTCTAAGATAACAAAATTTTAAAAAATACAGTCGATTTAATAACCTCCTTTTCTTACAGAAGTCGATTAATAAAAAACATCTACTACACATAATATGAAAAAAAATGATAAATTTTGGTAATTATATCGTATTGATTAAATAAAATAATGAATAAAAACGAATATTACAAACCATAACGTATCCTTCATCAATTAATACGTAAATTAACCAACTAGTGGATAAAATGTAATTTTCAATAATGTCCGTAGGTGGTACTGACATGGCCTCCG
Organism: Heliconius hewitsoni; assembly: GCA_018230445.1. Taxonomy (NCBI): domain Eukaryota; kingdom Metazoa; phylum Arthropoda; class Insecta; order Lepidoptera; family Nymphalidae; genus Heliconius; species Heliconius hewitsoni. The sequence goes on along the minus strand of DWAN01000187.1, from coordinate 23,469 downwards.
ATATTGACGGTGTATTCCCCTGAGATATGTTACGAAACTGAACTTTGTACCGGTGATCAATGAATTCTCCCGGGCCACATTAGGATTTTGATTGATTTTAAATATTTTTGTTTTGTATGGGTACTTATATTTTAAGTTTTTCATTGTATTGAATTGCTTTTTAATAATATTTAGTTCTTATTTATTTGTTTTTCTCAAATAAAGGTACATTAATTAATCATGGCTAGTCTTATAATTAGTACTTGACGTTGAAAATTGTTGCTATCGCATTTTCTTGCAGTCTATAAAGCTATTACTGCCGTTGTTCCCTCAACACAATTTTCAATAATGCTTAAGATAGCAATCTCAATGCAATTTTCTAAGCAAATAAATTCAATAATATTCTTCTCTAATTTTGTTTCATGATAACATTTTAAAGAACAGACTTGTTTATTGTGGCAGCGCAGAAACGACATCGCAGGTTGTTATGTTGTAAACAACGCGCATTATTTTTACTCCGAGTTAAGCACTTCGCGAGTTTAAATTTAATCTAAGCTTTTGTTTAGTGTCGCGTCTACATTTTGCTTTATGGCAAAGTTACGAGGAACGTATGTAAGTTAAAGTGGACCGCAGTTTATATTTGTAGCGTTTGATGCTGAATTATATAACTATTATGAACCGTCCCTCAATGTGAGTATAAAGTTAAGTTTGCAGCGACGGTAGTCACGTAGCTCCAAGTGTTTCATAACAAGAGCCCTAATAAGAACATTTATGAACACATCGCGACGTGGTCAGTCTAATTCGCCTTTTAATATTCGGCCAATGTGTTGGTGACCTCGTGTGGATTTCTCTACAACTTTTCTAATTTAACTCTTACTGGAATATTTCTCATAGCTTCAGATAGGTTGGGTGAGCGAGTAAAATTGGTGGCACGTACTGTGCGTACGCTTGGAATCCTTATTAATTAATAATATTATATTGACGATATAGAAACTTCAGATTGCTATATATATTTATTCTCTACAATATACATCCACGTATCGATGTTATTCACGGTGTTATGATATTTTACATATAGAACTTAATAAGAATAAATATAGTCAAATGCGAGTCGGACTTGTTCATCTTAAATATCCAAACTTCATGTTTAGATAATTGACAAACCTTAGATAGTATCTCATTAAACATAGCCTTAAATAGTATCTCATTGAACATATATTTACAACAAATTACCTAAATGTGGTTCATTCTCACTAAGCAATGTGTCTATTATTAAGTATTTTATTTAAGGGGAAGACACCCGCCATGTCCCCAGAGGTACCTGTCTCATTAATTTGCGGCGTTGGTATGTTTAAACATCTCCAAAGTTATTTTTGTCTGTTTCTTTTACGCAATTTATTACAAAAGTCTTTAAATAATATTGCAATCTTGTTTTATGTCCGATACTTTTTGTATTTGTTGTATTCAAATGTCTCATATATGAGAATATTATGAATAGTATTTTCTTATATATTTTTTTGTGAAATTAGTATAATGAAGAGTGCTTCAAAATTTCTTTAAATATTTATTTCATTTATAGAAATAATCTTACATGTCGTTTACATCTCACAAATTAAATATAAAATGTGGTCTTTTTCCAGTTACATCCCACATATAGCGGGGTAGAAAGGGGGAGCCTAATCTTAAGACACTCCGTTCCCCACTTTCCGTCGATTTCTAGGAGCATAGTGTGTTAAGCAGCGGAACTCAGCGCCGTAAAATTGATATCAAGCACTTGAAACCAAATACGTAACAGAGGCTTAAAAATAAAAGACACAACATCGAAAGCACCGAGCACGTTGCTAGCATTAATATAGGGTGTGAACAAATGTACAAAAGGCACATACAATATCGTAGAATACACCAGAATTACTCGCATTACGTTCGGCGGCACAATTCATCAAAGTAGGCATGCGATATCGCTATTTGTGAACCCAGCATTTGTCAGAGCTAGTATCAGCACAATCACTGGGACTGGCCAGTTGTTTGTCTGTGTGCTCGTCTAAACGGACGCTGCAGACACTGATGCATAGGTCTGTAAACACTGTTTGTGAGCACAGATTATATATGCCGCGTTGAGCTATTGAAACAAAAATTGAAATAGTGCACCAGATTACATGTGGATTTATTCATTTGGTGGCAATATTATTTCATTAATTTAATTATCTATTTAGAAAGTAAAACGACTATAGCAAAGTAGCTTTTTCAAAAATAATTCACTATTAAAGGCACACAAACATTTCTATCCGCAGCTCATGGCCACACAACTTACTATACCTGTCAGACGGATACTCATTCGGCCAAATTAGAGCTGTTGTTTGTTCCTAGAAATTCCCGAACAATGTGATTGTTTTCTCACTTTGGTCGCTTAAGCGGTTACTTTGGCAGTTTGGAAACAGTCCGCCCGTAATGGTCAGCTTTCCGTCCATCAAATACCAAATATTTCGGGAACAATACGTCTTGTCTACGAGTTTAGCTTTCTTGAATATATTGATTTTGGCTTTGAAAAGTAACAAGTTGTAAGGCAAGGGAAAGTTACATAGAAATGTGTGTTAAGTTTCTATACCAGCATATTATTTAGGCATGTTTTTATACAAAACCTTGGTTATTTATACAACGTTCTTTTATAAGTATTATTATTTATTTTAAAAATAAGCTTCACACTGTATTCCACATGCAGGGTAGAGAGAGGGAACCTAGTGTCCCTATTTTCTGCCGAATTCTAGAGGCTTTGCGTATTCAGTGGCGGAACTCAATGCTGCGCTTTGTCTCGACACCAGAGTGAACAAATGAATATATAAATTTATATAAATAATTAATTTCCATGAATGGGGACCGAATCCACTGTCTCATACTATACATAACTGTTTTATAATAAATGGTTATTATTATAAAACAGTCAAGAAGCAATTACAAATTTCCTTAGAAATAAGCAATATTATTTATAACAATGTTATTCATATTATTATGTTATCCATAACAATAATATGCAACGTCTATTTCATTTCTGTCAAAGTAAATTTTAAGGTATTCGGTGGAGGTACAAGAAATCGGACAAGGGATGATTTTTTTATAATCTTCTATATAGATATAAATGTCAATAGTCCAGATTTTTCATGTAATAAACTTACCTTTATACACTTACTACTGTCAGTAATATTACTACAAAAACTACTTCAGAATTTTTGTCAAAAAGCTTTAAGAAAAATATAGTTATTTTAGTCTCGAGAGCAGAGTTGCTCAAGTTTCTTCATTGTTTAAAATTCTGTTATTTTCATGTTATAGCGGCAGAATCAACAGGTTGCTCTATGCTATATTTCGAGATGAGCTAAGAAAATTACAATTTCCTTTTTGAAACCACTCTCGATCTTCATAAAAGACTTCATATATTGTTATAGATAAAATTTCTTAAGGTAACTAACATATTTAAATATTATATTTTCCGTGTTTATACTGTGAACATAAACATAACATAAATAACAAAATACAGTAAGAAGCAAACTTCTATCTAAGGGATACGCGTGGACATACAACATTATATATCCAAATTGAATTACAACCTTACTTTTGGCAAGTCAGTGGAAAGTGGGCGAAAACTCAATAAAAACGAATCAGTATAAGACGACTTCGGCAAATGGTATAAAGAAAAAGTTTTAATTTGTTTAAATATTTCCGCAAGAAGTTCCTTGTGGTTCTCGAGTTCTGTGCAGGCATTAAATTGCCCGCGGCGGCCTAATGGGACACGCCACCTGGGCTTAAAGGCGACATAACAATTAAGTTGAAGAACAAAATATTAGTTGAGCTAATAGAGCCACTCGGATACACTCCGCCCTTTGCCCTCCATAAATAGCACCCCTTCCAGAGGACAAACTACAATTTCGCCGTATTTACGTAATGATTCTCCAAGTAGGGAACTCTCGGGGAAGGATAGCAGCATTTTATCCCTATGTTTTTATAGGCGAATTGATTGGGCACCAGAATAATATCGGAATAGGATTAGTTTTATTTGGAAGTCCATAGAAAGTGTGAGCTAGAATCTTATTAACTTATAATATTATCTCAGTTGTATTTACGAGGAGTAAGCATTCTATTTGTTTTTAAACAAGCAACAGACGGCAAAATATACGTGTAGCCATTAAAAGACATCAATAAATTTTCATATTAATGACATAAAATACTACCATTAAATATTAATGATTCAATAAGGATTTTAACGAGAGTATTTCTTAACAACAACAATTACAATTTTTTACAACATTCATTATTTTAATAATTCGTTTTTTTATTTTAGGCCAATCTAAACAAAAAATAATTTTCCTATAATTTCCATAAAATATCAAAATGAAATTTAAATTACTTTTCGTGGCAAATTTCATGTATACAAAAATATAAGTTAAGGATTCAGACATACAGCTCAAATCAGATCAGCGATTACGAATGTCTTGAACCGTGACGGATAGATGAATAAAATATGAAAGAAGTTTAGGAAAAGCCAGAAACGTTTTATGTATTTGAATAATCACTTTAACAAACAAAACTCTCGATTCACTTCATTATTTATTAACCTGTACTTTACGTCACAAATTGAAATGTTTAGAAACGATAACAATACTTCCATGGTATTATTTTTGTGATTAAATAGTTTTTTAACGATTGTATTAACATTAAATATTCCTGTCTTTTACATATAATGTATTTAAATTAAGAAGTTACGCAAGTTTTAAAAATTAGAGTGACTTTTTTATAAATATAGTTCTGCAGTTATTTCAAGCTTCTTTTTATAAATTTTATTTATTTACTTTTATAACAATAAATGAAAAATCAAGTATTACCAGTACATGGTGTAAGGCTAACTATCAATGAATCCATATTGTATCAATAAACCCATTAATGGTTTTAATGATAAGGGGATCTTTTAACTTCGCACCACTTAAAACTTTGGACTTGCTCGACGTGCCCTGATGTTAATTACCAACTTTTTAAAAACTGCAATTCATAATAGATAGCGCGGGTGAAAGATGAATGATGTGTTGGGTTTTTCATTACAGTTTTTCACCAAAAGTTTCGTGGAAAATGGTCGAACAAAAACAACTTGAATTTGACAGCTGGCTTGTATAAAACATGCAAAGGGGTTCGGCCTACCACGGATATTGTATCCCTCTGTGCCGCATTAAAAGAGACGAATCATCTAGATTCCCTATTCATTTATTTAATACAAGTCTTTGTCTCTGTTTATTTATAATTTTAAACAAAATGTCAATAACAATGAAATATATATATTTTTATTATTGTGCTATTTTATAATAAATCTCGTATATTATTTTGCAAAAAAGTTCGAAAGATGTGCACAATACAGTTTTAATGAAAATCTATATACTGACGCTACGACACCATAAAAAGAAATATAAATTAATACGTAGCACCAGATACGTAGTTAAAAATCTCTTCTTTAAAACTAACAAGATTAATGCATGTTTTCAGTGCGATGAGATTCTGTATAGACCGGTCATTAATAAAGCGAACGGGAGTAAAATGTGTTGTGAAATCCAGTACGGGGCTCAGGTGCTGAACGTTCCGCCCAATATCTTTTGGTATTCGATATTGAGATAAATAACGTGTAAATAGAGGAAGGCGTCTATTTTCCGCGATTCTATCACTGGAACGAGCTAATGACCTTGTAATTTTATAAATCTGTACGAGAAAACATGTTAAGTAAAAATTGTATATGACAAGTATTGATTGAAGTAAATGTCAGGTAAATTTTTAAAATAAATTTACTTTACAACTTTAAATTCATTATGAAAATACTCTTTATATTGTCCCAGCTTTTTGTTAAAAAAATTACAATATTTTACAGATATTTACGTCGGATTTCAGTTTTAGTTATTGTAACTTTATTTGACTCTTCAATTAGCTATGAACTGGGATTACATAAATATGGTAACTTCAACAAAAGACGCTGATAACAATATAACAAGTTCAAACCACCCTTTTCATTGAAAATTATTCAGTCATCATCTGATTTCGTGAATTATGCTACTGACGCTCTCCGTCTTAGGCACTTATCATGAATAGAGTTGACATCCATTGTGATATTTTATTATTACTGTATGAAATGCAACGAGCCGCGAGATATTGTTAAATCCTTACAATAGAATCTGTCTTTGCTGGGTCGAGAGCGAAAAAGTTGAACAAGGGTCTTAGCTTGAAATGTGATAAAGAGTCTATATATATACATTAAATGAAAAAAGCATGTAAATTATGTATTTGCATTAAAAATAACTTTAGCTTAAAACTTTTAGTTATAGTATTTTATAGATACAACGATAGATTCGATATAGTTACTGGACGCTAAACTGTTTTGTTTTTAGGTTCATAAATTGAATAACAGATGAATATGGACGGAAATAAGAAGATATTGGAGAGATATTGGATTTATTACTCGAGAGTGGGCGGTGCATCTTGCGAGTGCGGTCGTCGGCGCGTGCCTGCATGCCGCCATCGCTACTCCACTTCAATCTGCATATAAATCGAGTATCCATAATGACGACGCTATCGCAAGCATCCCAAAATTCGTTCAAAATCCGATAAGCTCTGCCCATGAAAACCCTAATCCACAGAAGTTTGACCCCGATAGTGGATAGACCTACCGTCTTCTATTATGTAAATTATCAGCCACATGAAAGTTTTAGACGGCCACTGCGGCCACTAAGTTTGCTTCCAAAACTTATGATATTGATCTGCGTTATCTTTTGAACATCAGTGGTTCTAGTTGCATAGAATATCTTAACTTTAATAACTTTTGACAAGTTCCGGACTTATTTGCTTTATGGGTCAGTTCATTGTGAAGGGACGTACGTACGGCTTGTTACCTAAAACTAAGTGAGAATGAAAAGGTCCAGTTTACGCAGCCAACGTATCCCTTTGGAAATGACAGGCGTAAATGATCCACTTATTAAACATGACTGCGTCTGGACAGCGGAACGGTTACGGTTTTAACAAAATATTTGTGTTCTATTGCTCTTTTGGCGTTGTAAAATTGGATGTTTGGTTTGTATTATTAAATTTAGCTTTATTAGGAGGAGCGTGATTTTGTTTTCTAGTTGCGTATAAAAATTGCAAAACCTCAAGCTATTTTCTTTCTGTAACGAAATCAACAATTTGATTAAGTTAAAACATATTTTTATAGCGGTTCTAAAAAATTTTGACACAGTTTGTTCACGTTCGCGATGATAATTATTTCCTAGAACGGCTGTAGCCCCACGTTAAATGAAATGTAGCATAGAAATAACAGTACATGGGTGGATTTCATTTACACCACTCGTATACTACAGTAGGCGTGGTAACATAATACATATTGATAATAATGCTTCCGTCGACATACACCACTGCCGCCTTTCAAAACAGCGTTATTTTCATAAGGTATGCCTTGCCCTGACCCAGTTCCTTTTAATCCATCGTTTACCTATAAGGTTTTATTGGCAATGGCCCATTACGACCTACATTATCAACATCATCATCCGATTTTACTATTTCAAGTCACGTAATCTCCAACGACGAATATAAACCGTACGCTCATAGTTCCAGCTAAAAATAAGGGACTCGATTCAATTTGTATGAACGGCAAAGTGAGATGGAAATATATTTTCGCAAAACTTTTTCAATAACACTCGAGCAGTAAAATATTATGTCATTTTACATTGTGAGCCTTTTTTGGATTTTTTTGTTCTAACATTGTGGAGGAATCAGCTTCTAAGACAAATATGAATAGGGAAATGAATTATATGGAAAGCTCCTTCTGCGTGACGTGTGAGAGATTGCGTCGTTTTGCGTCGACCTTAGAATTTAACCAGTCGTTTGTGCGCCGCGCAACTTGCCTCGAGGTTACATTAAGCCGATTGCCGGCGTCAATCAAAACTGTCTTTTTGTGCGCTACCGTATAATATACATATACATAGTATATATATGCCACTAGTCAGATTTTGGTAAATGATTATACTATTGTGCTGCAAGACCAAAGTTTACTATCAATATATTCAGGACTAGCTTATTTTTATGCTAAATAAATATTTTATTTTTATTATTATTTGTGATATTATTAATGAAGTTTTTTAATAAATTTCGTTATACTCTATCCACAATAATTCGTTGTGCATAATATTGAAGTTAAAAGTATAGCATTGTACAGCATAATGCAACTCAAAGAATTCACAATATATATCCGTTTCCTTTGAACATTGGCAGTTAAGAAAGTTATTGCTTGTAATAACTAAGCATTAGGAGATTCATTAAATCTATTAAAGAAATTCTTAGCAGACCCTCTACGTAACGAGGCGAGACGGCCTATTTTCCATCCGGCCCATCGACCTTCGATCTATCGTGTCGGGTGCCTTTACTGATAAATTAGAAGTCTTGAAAGTGGTGGCAGGTGATTCGACACAAATTCCAGCCCCTTACCTTGTACATACTCTCAAATTTTCAACAATTACGTTTACTTGTAATTTACGCTACGAAATATAAAGGAAATCACTGAAAATTGTAATATTGATAGAGAATTTCTATTTTTTTTCATATTGATGAGTTTTTTTTTAATTTAAAATACGACGATGTATTAAATAGGTTAATAAATTAGATGTAAATCTTGACAAACAAACTTTGTTGACCAAAATCTATATAAACACCAATAGTAATAAGAAAGTAAAATAAACATCCGATAAGAAAACGAGGTTTGTGAATAGTAATCCATTTATTGTGAATGAAATAAAGATAGAGAGATTGGCTCGCAACGCACTTACACAAATTTCTTTCTCATGTCTTCGATGATGAATAATAGATGGTCGTAGCGCCTTTACGATACGCGAAAATACACTTTTAGTTTGCTTCCTATTATCTTTAATTCATATCAAATTATATCCAAAGTGGAGAAGGTACAGTTAACAAGTACCTATATGGTTTATTTTTTCATATTTTATTTGTGTTTCACGTCATTTCGTGCTCTTTAAAAATTTCTTTCTATACTTATTTGAATAAAAAAGCAAAATTTACGATATATTTGTATTATCTGATTTGAAAATGTGAAAAACATAAAGTCTAAATTAATGTATGTATAAGGTCAAATGTATGCAAATATGTAATATAATTATTTGACATATTTCTTAGAGTAGTTGAATTTTTTGCCTTGAATGTTTTAAAATATATTACATACGAGTGTCGGTATTTAATTACATCTCATTACATAAAAATATTCACTGCGCATCACTAAAAGTGAAATATTTGTATAGTGAAATATTTCAAATCATGAACACGTTTCCAAAGGAATTTCCACGTAGAAGGTAAAAGCGAGTCGATTTTGTTCGGGCTGCGATAAATAAATACTAGGCCCACATTTCGTTGTGTTACTTTATAAGCGAAGCACATCGGGCTCGGCGTTGTTGCAAATGGCGCGAAACGACAATTTTAAAGCAGTGCATTGAATATACATATTACGTATCTGGCGTTAGCACGTACGCCGCCCGCCCTACGCCCGGCCGCCCGCGCGCCCGCCGCCCGCCCGCGCGAGCGAGTGTGCGCTGCTTTTAACGCATTACCATGAATAATATATGCTCAAATTGAAATGTCGCATTCGCGTCGCTCCGTCTGCCTATCTACGCTCCCGCCAGCCTCTTTTTGTATTCTGTAGTTAGATCGCACCGCCAATAGGCTTCGCCTTTTATCGAAAACGGTTTCGGCTTTTTTCAAAACCTCACTACCTGTTGATTTAAGGGAAATGTTCATTGACATCTTCAAGGTTACCTAAGGAGGTCGCTCAGGGAAGTCGCTTAAGCTGTGTTGTTTCTGACAGTTTCATCGTTGATTGAAGAATAAAAATACCAATCGTTTTTTTTACGTTACTCAATACTCAAAAAAATATTAGGGCGGATATTACTGTCATTCAACTTTAAAAGGATATTTAATATCCACTATAATTAACCGCCTCAATTTCCTTCTCAAAATAAATGCTTGTTAAACCAAAGCAGAGATAATTGTTACAAGATCCAAAGGCGTAGTAACGATATAATTCTGAATATTACTTTCACGAATGCCTCTCTTTTGTAGGGCGAGCGAAACGGAAGCACCACAAATTGTAGCTTTAAATATTTAATTTCTGAAGAAAACGGATTAGCGAGTAATTGTCGAGAAATTAATACGCACAAACTCCAAGTTATGACTTAAATTCCACTAATGGACTTCTTGTTCCGCCATACAAGATATTTAGAGAGGCTTATAAATCAGGTTCACGAAAAATATCCCGCACACAGCAGAGTAGGCAGAGGGAATTTAGTGTCAAGACAATTCGTTACCTACTTTCTGCAGAATTTTTCGAGGCATTGTTTTATTGAGTGGCAGAACTCAACGCCAGGCTTTTAAGTTGATGCCAGAGCGAAAAAATAAAAATAATGCTTCATTCCTTTGAGTGTGGATCGAACACACAACCGTCACGTTACAACCACACTCCTGCGCCTCTGCGCAAATACGGCCTCAAGTATTTTGAGAGGTTTATAAATGCACATTATACGAAATCACATATTCATTATGCGAATTAAGTCAGATATCTTTAGAAACTATTAAAAGGGTCCTAAGGAGCGTAAAACCGAGGGTCGCCTACAGAAATCAAAGCTTTATTTATGACCTGGACAATATTGCTCTACTCGTGCCAGATAAGTCCCTCTATATATAGCCTAGTTTATACTGTTAGAGCCACCTTATTCCATCTTGGGGTAAAGATAAAATCTCCATTTCACGTAGAGCTCATTCATCGTATGAGTCAACCAAAAGAGGATCCGGGCTTACGTAATTACAATTATAAGGGCAACGCACAAATATATCAACAAAATCTTTCATTTACCTTATATAATATCGGGTGTTTTAAATAAATTAAGTCAAGGGTACTAGAGTCTTGATAAATATTATATAGGACGAAATTATAATTTTGTTATGTTAAAATATAATCATTTTAGAATTAGAAATATCTAGATATAGATTTATTATTACTTTTATGTTTGTCTTTTTATTTTTCCCAGCCAGCTTAGCCCTAGCTTTCAATAAACTGTAGCTTTTCATTTTTAGGGGTGTGCCATAAAGTTGCCGGGCTTTACGTTTAGGGGGTCCGTTTAGTTTATGCTTATCTTGGCACATAAGCCACGGCCTATCTGTTTAATCCATAAAGCACTACATGGGACAAATAAGTTGGTTTAATGCTCAGAAGTAGGTATTAGCGTGGAGAGTTGCGTCGGCGTGCGGGTCCGGGTCCGTCCGTAATCAGATTAATTAGATGATTTTGCGGGTGTTATTAAAAGTTGAGCCGGCTGAAGCGCAGCTCTGCTACCTCCTCCAAGATAGTGGGGGTGCGGGCTTATGCGCCGCGCTCGTACTGCTTAGCGGATATTATACGTGTGCTCGGAATTCTCTTTAATGTTTTAGTAATTTTGACTGAGGTTGTGAACTTCGTGCTTTTTGTTTGTGCGCTACAGTGGGCGGCTGGAATAATTCACTTAAGCTTAACTGGGAAAGATAATTAGGATTCTACGTCGGTTGATGCAAAATGAACGCGAAAAACAGACTAGAAGATTTTTTGCGCTCATTCAGAAATTGAATTTTATATTTGCAGACGAAAGTTTTAACGAGATGAACACATATTTCCTTCTGCATTTAGACACAAATGAGAGCGTCTCTTGTTTACATAATTAGGACTGCAAGTATATCAGTATGAAACGGAGAGCTGCGGTGGTATTTTGTGTGAAATATTGCGCATATTTAGAATCATGAAAAGTTCAATGAATCAAAAATTCAGCGCTGGCGTGGTTTTATTAAACTGGTATGCAACGTGTGACAATGTGGGCACAACAGAGAGTAGATAGGTAGGTCTCTTAGCAGCGTATCACGGCCCGCTGGGCACGGAACGCGCGACCGAACACGGCTCGTGTGCTGTCAATCATAAAACAAAAAAACAAATCGCCTAGAATTTCAGTGGCTAACTCCTATTTAGTATTTGTGTACATTTCCAAACTGTAAACCTTTTTATAATAAAAAATACATTTAGTTCACTGAACATAAAGTGTTATATATCGTTACATAAATCAGATATTATTTCCTTTTGAATCGCAATAATGCTGCATGGTTCGAATTGAATAGTATTCTTAGTTTATTTTTTTTTCAAGTTTCTCTTTAAAAGCCGGTCAGCGCCAGTCGCATGTGTGTTCCTGGCCTGCGGGCGATAATGTGCCGTGCACCGATTCGTCTAGTCCATTCTTTTGTTATTTGGTCTTTGTTCCTTGTGAAAGGTGGTATTGTTTTCTCATTGGAATGGCTAGAGATTGCGCTAAGAGTCGAGATTATTGACAACGTGATGTGCATGCCAAAACAATCAATTCCGATAACTGCTTAGCAACACTGTTTTTTGATTTAGGGAATATTCAAAGACCAGTCGTGGCGTAGGGGCACAAAGTGTAACTGTAAAATCGATTGGTTGTGGGTTGGATCCCCACTCGAGGAAATTAAATATTTATTTAAATGTATGTTTCTAATTTTCGCTCTGGTGTCGAGGCAAAGCGCGGCGTTGAGTTCCGCCACTTAACACGCAATGCCTCCAGAACTCGGCAGAAAGTGGGAAACGGAGTGTCTTAACACTAGGTTCCCTCTGCCTACTCGCTGTAGGTGGGGTACGGCGTGAAACTGATTCAAAGAATATTTCTTTTTAAAATTGTAATTATTTACGTTAACATTAACGTTAGGTAAATCATTGCACAAATTATGAACGAGCTCAGTCCATTCTACCAAAACGTTCTAGCCTGTTGGACTAGGTTTAGGCGTTTAGTTCAATGCACTACAATACGAGCATAGTCGGCAGTTCGTGCGAATTATGCAAGTCCTCAATTGGATTAGGCGTTCCCTAGTCAACGTACATCTAATCGGTAGAGTCTCAGCGACCACCACCTGACGCTGTGACCATATTATATTATATTGTCCTTTATCATTTATTGAAAACATTTTTTTCTTACATCACCTAAGTGCATTTCAACAAACATGCCATGTTAATACTAAGAGAAAAATACATTTTAAAATAGTAAATATTGTAGTTGTTTAGAAAATTTAACCGTGCAGTTCCATTGTCGGTAAATATTTAAGGAATTTAAAATTAAATTATACCGTACCACTAAAATAGGGAAAAAGGAAGTGGCTGTAATGTTTTATTTAATGTATATCCTTTCGCCGTGCCATGCGGCGTTATCACCGGCGAAATGGACAGGCTGCCCCTTGAGGAACCAAAAGGGTTCGGTTTTGGTAGACACTCAATAATTGAAGTCGTTCAGATTCCATGCACATTGTTGTGGTCACACTTGCGATAAAAAGGCTTAAGCGGAAAGTACTTACGCTGATAATTATTGTACCCAATATAAGGTTTAAATAACATTTATAATTAACAAAAATAAATATTTATTATGTATGTTGACATCATTTTATTAGAAAAAAATATTATTAATTTAAATATTTTGTGATGTGATTAATAATTCATTCAATTGAGGCTAGTCGTAGCACAGCTCGTGACAATTCGTGGGTTCGAATCCGACTCCAGGAAATCAGGTTTTTTCTAGATTCCAAGCGTGGCGTTGAGTTTCGCCACTCAGCACACAATGCCTCTAGAATTCTACGGAAAGACGGTAACAGAAAAATATCTTAGTGAGTACGAAGTGTTTTAGTACTAGGTTCCCAGGTTCTCTCTGCCTACCATGCTTCGTGCATGCGTGCATATTGTATGAGGCTACTTAAAAATATATAGTTTCTTTTTCACACCAAGTACAACTATTATTGTGTTTATTTATTAAATTTAGGTGTCAACTTGTAAAAGAAGCCGCGTAAGCGCTTCTCGTGACCGCGATAAGATGGTTTTCTACATTAATATATGGACGCTCTACATAGCTCCTATATAAAATTACGTTGTTTGATATAGATATAAATTATTAACAATATCTAACTGATTGTAGGGAACAGATAATAGCACAGGCACGTAAAAGTCACAATTATCGTACTTAATTATTATTGGGTGTTTTCCCTTTCGAAATTGGTTTCGATTCAGGTTCGCGTAACTAATCTTGTAATATTGTATTGTTATTGCTCCGAATGGAGTTGTTTATAGTTTGTAGGAACTTTCGTTTACTACTATGTGAGGTATACCTATTTGTTATTATCATGTTTATGTATTAAGATATACTGAAATTAAAAAGATGTAAGTCAACGTTAGGATAGATTTTTGTGATGTAAATGGACTTCGTTTTGATATACACGCAGTAGTTATTCTTTTAAAGATTTATTTTTATAGCTATAGCAATTTTGTTTCATTTTTCAATGGCTTTTATGCTAAAATTGACAATAACATTTTTTGATTTATTTCTTTAGAGATTCCATATTTAAAAAAAAAACAAAAATAAACGTTAGACAGAAGAAATTTCCGATCACAACAACACAGTTTTTGATATAATATATACTCGTACATGCATAAAAATTGCTGTAAACAAATTGTTTCTGGTTTGTTTTCAAACGTAATCCAATCACACGTGAGTCTTACCAGAAGCGCGTAGGCAAATTCACGTGCAAATACGGTTCAGGGCTGCCCAATGTGTTAATGAAAGGCGATACATTATTCAAACTTTGAATTATACAGTGGCATGTAAATCGATACTCGCACCGCATAGCCGCAGCAGCCTGAGCCATCCGAAGAATGAGCGGAATTGTAACTGAAGGGTCTCGAAATCACCGCAATTGTAATTAGTGGCCTACGGGGCTATCGTCGTCGGCAGCTATGCAGAGATCGTGACGAATTTATTATATTCAGGTAATCGTTTCATTGTTTCGTGTGTATTGTTCTCTAATATTTAGGTAACGTCGTGTGCTTTTTAAGGCTCGACATGATGACAGCTTCAGAAAATATTTCTTCTAATAACAATAAATACAGTAAAGGTAAAACTTAGATTCAGCTAATTGGTTCGTTCACCTCGAGAATAAACAAAGATTTACAAAAGAGGTATACAAAATTAGTTTTGAAGAGGACGCAATCTACATTAAATACTATACTAACAGCTGTAGCAGTATAACTGGAAGCCGGACCAACAATATAGGGAAACATTTTATTGAGAATCGCAAAATGGAAAATCTCACTCGGATGGCCATGTACAGGCGTTGATTAGTACGGCAGAAACAAAAACTATTCCCGAACCGGGCGCAATAAACGAAGTGGAAAAAGTCGATATGGGAGGATCTGATTGTAGAACGTAAGCGGCAATCCCAGATATGCGTTTTACAGCGAATGCGCACTCTTAAATGATTACTGTCCCCTCGGTCCCCGGGGTGCAGATGCGTCCCGCAGCCATCGCTTACAGACGAAACGAAACGCAAAACAACTAAGATTTCCTTTCTAATTCAATGCGGCGATGCGAGCTGAAAGCTAATATTAGTCGCTTTATAAATCCATTACTTTTAAACAGCGAGACTTTTGTCATTCTTTTGTTTTATATAATTGTACAGTGACATTTGTTCATGATAAATACACATATTTTTCATACTTTAGTTGGCATTGTTTTGTGTGCACAACGCTACATAACCATTGATTGTTTCTGTACAATAGGACTGAATGCACATACCGGCTTTCGACAAAGGATTAAACTCATTAGATAAGAGTGAAACATTGTATTATAAAACTAATATATAACTATACTAGCAATTCAAACGGGGCTTCACCCGCTTATCCTGATTATTGGTTATATTATGCTATCGTGCAAAATATAAATATAACAATATATGTATTATTGTCATATTTTGCGGGAAATGAGATCAAATATAATGGATGTTCACAAAACTTTAATAATTATTAATTTTATAATCATTTTTCATTTTATACTAAGTATTCGTTTCATCTACGGGTCTACCAAAAACAAACATAAACGTATCAAGTAACTGAATAAAATGAAAAAAAAATCCGTTGTCAAAACGAATTCATTCGTCGGATATGTAAAATGTTAAAATATTCATCTACCCGCAGCTTCGTACCGGAATTCATGGGTGAATATAGAGCACACAAAACTGCCGCTACAGCAAACCTCACCGCATCAAAACAACAACTGGCGCATTTGATTAAAATAAATAAAAGGAATCATATTGTGCGAGTGACGTCACCGCTCGCCCGGTGCTGCGTGCACCAACATATCGCCAATCCTATCGACGTAACTATCGCCCCCATGTTTGTAATGAATTAAACCCAACATACTAGGCTCGCTCGCCAAATTCTCTTTATTACCTAACATCATATAAATAAATCTAAATATAAACAGTTATTTGCTATAATGTATATATTATCGTAGGCAAATAACGCAAACTTGAACTGCAATGGCCATAAATATCCTGTGAAGCATGTCGAATATGAGAAAGACGCAACACTCTAAAATGGCATTTCTATTCCAAACGGAAGCTAAAATAGTATCGAGTTACAAATCGTACAGAAAATCTAGACGTTCGTTGGCCGAGCTCCAATCGAGAAGTGATCATATCTGTCAATATTCGTCGAGCATACGATGCGTAAAAACCCCC
This sequence comes from Heliconius hewitsoni, assembly GCA_018230445.1. NCBI lineage: Eukaryota > Metazoa > Arthropoda > Insecta > Lepidoptera > Nymphalidae > Heliconius > Heliconius hewitsoni. Next base: position 6,834 of record DWAN01000187.1, on the reverse strand, counting down.
GTAACGTGGAAACAAGAGGAAATATTTATTTTTTATTTCATTTGTTTATTACTTTTGCTCCTTTTCCTGAATAGATTGCATACACTGCACAGTTCGATATATGTACGTATTCGTATATAGATTACTCAAAAATATTTAAATACCTTTTGTTTATTGAGGCAGAGAGTATCGTTAGCTGTAATACATTATTTATATAGTATATAATTATAATTATTTTATCGAAGTAAAATATTACCTCCAAATAAACATACGAAATAACACAAAAACATTTTTTATCTCCATTCTGGAAATATTATTTCAACGTAACTTTCTAAACACTTTTAATCTAATTACGACAACTCACTGAGTTACCACTTTGCCGCGCCGCCAGCAATTTCTTTTAATATCTTGAAATTTTGCGGACGCCTAAACCAACTTTTTAATTAAAGATAATCAGAGTGAAACGTCAGCAGTTACCCGGTGTCACGGAGGAAAATGCTAACAATATAATTCTGATGCGACCCTCGTTGACGTGCTATCAACGGCAACATGCTTTATTGGTAATTATTATAACTTCTTAAAATTGCTTCCAATTCACGAGCCACTTCCGGTTGATGTCAATTATACAGCTTATTTAAGGGTGGCAAAGACTCTTCGAGAGAGCTAGCTTACATAGTATGGTAACATGTTGTGCTACGAGTCTGCCTTGTGTTTGATCGTTATTAGGTGTTTATTGGAATTGAGAGATGATTGAAAATGGAGTGAAATGACAAGTTTATATCTTAAATTTAATTTTATCTGTACCCATAACCATAGTATTTTTAAACTCTTTTAATTTCCTACATTATACTAATTTACAACAGTACATATACGTTTATTAGCATATAATATGATCGTGAAATTGAACTTGCATGTTTTGATAAACTCGATGTTTCCTTATTTACATTGCTTTCGAATTGTCAAGTTGCCTTGGAATGTTTGGTTCACATTTACATACAATTTCATATTCATATCAGAATAAGACCGTTAGTAGATTAAGATGGCACGCTATGATGAAAATACAGATGTTATTAATTCTATTATTTGCTTTGCTCTTTATTGAATATGCACATTTATAATAAATATTAAAAGAAACAATTACAGAATAGTAACAAATTAACTGGATAAAGAGAACTCCAATGATACGTTTCATAATGACCAATTTATAGTGTTCAAAGACAAACTTGATGCTTTGTATGAATTTGCTTACATCAATATTAACTTCAGTTAGCATAACAAAGGATTCAAATTAAAAGGTAAACAAGGCGCTAGAAATAAAACAACCGTTTCCATCGCTTTATTTGGAGTTATAGGAAGTTGCGATAGCTCGTGTATTTCTGATGCTAAAAAGACAAATTAAATAGTCAGGGAGACTACCAGCATACTTGTAGTTTATATTGTATAATAGATATTTTTAAAATTTCGTTTTTCTTTTATATACTGTACATTTATGATTTTGTGTTTATTGTTAGTAAGATTAAAAAGTATTTTGTTTGTAGAGTCCAAATAAAGGGATTATAGTGTATGATACTTCTGAACTTTTATTTATTTCTATCATGTTTTTAGATTTCTTTTATATCTTCTATTTACTTGGCTTGATTATTATTTAATTTGTATTTTAATAAGGATATTTTATTAAATATTATTAGTAATTATAGCAATCAAAATTGTAAATGAATACTATGGAAAGGCATTCTTACTGTAGTCTCTCGAGCTAAAAGATTAAACAGTGCAAGTTATATTGAATAAAAACTTTGCTCTTGCATACTAATGCTAAAATTTGTATTCGACTGAGTTTGCTTGACTTTTCATTAAGTTTCTCGTTTCGTAGGGCGAGAGATGGAAATCATAGCAATCATTAAGTCTGATAAGCATCTTGCAAATAGTACTTGTATTATCCTTTGTTCAATCTTGCAAAAAAATACTTAAGTTTTATTTAGTAAATGTAAATTATAATTTTGAACATATTTTGGTCGTCTCCGTTGTATAAAATTAAATAACTTATTACGAGATTCTTAAGTAACAAGCAAACTGAAACAGCATATAGCAGCGGTATTTCAAAATTTTTCATCTAAAGCAAAATGTTACGTATTCAGAGCAAAGCTAAAATAAACTTTCTTTACAAAAGTTGACGTGACAGTAAGCTAGGTACCAATAGGAAGCGACAAGTCTATAGAAAAATGGCACTCTAAGTAGGAAGATACGAAGACACAAGAGTGTGCATTAGGCGAATTAAAAACTCTTTTCGCGCAGCTCTCATTTGTTTCTTAATTCAAAGCCGGCACTAGCGTGAATCTGGAAATGACTAATAACAAAATAGGTTGAAATCAGTATCTAAACAGGCATCAAAGGGCACCAAATGAGCACATTCAAAGTAAAACGCATTCGAACGGTTAGCAAACGGATGGGCTATGGGCAGGTAATCGCGACGAACGGTGCAGAAATAAGTTTTAATGTGATGGGCACCGCACACCGGATGTAGCGAATAGATGCTTCGAATACTCTGCATTTGGATTGCAAAATAGACCATCGTGGATGGTAGATTTTGCAATCGAAATAAATATTCCAAAATAAATTTAAGGTGATATTTTCTTTTAGTGAATGCTAGTCATCATTTAGGTATACATAATAATGTATTTTATAAGCTCCACATTGCATTTCGCACATAGCAGGATTGGCATAGGGATCCTGGGAACCTAGTGTTAAGTTTTCCTTCTCGCTTTTCGTCGAATTCTGAAGGTATTGCCTTTTGAACGGCGGAACTCAACACCACGCTTTGCTTAGTTACCAGAGTGATGAGATTAAGATATATCATATTTCATTTCCTGGAAATGAGAATCTAACCCACAACTCGTCGCGTTTATAGTCGCACAGATGAGCCCCTGCACAACCATTGGCCACATAAGTATTATATTAAATAATAATGTAAAATGAATAACCAAATTACTTTTAAGCTTGTTGTAAGTACTTTTATGTTATTCTTAATAGGCATGCAGATCAAGAATCTACAAAAACTTTTCAATTTTGTTTTTTTATTATATTTAATTTTAAGCTAAATATAACAAAAATCTGTGCAATATCATCGACTGATACTTAAATACGCTTGTTACTTACTAAAGATTTGTAACGCGTAAAGGGGTTCGCCTTTCCGAAGGACAGTCCGGGTCGAGATGCGGTTTTGTAAAGGGCTATTTGTTATGATTTCAAACAAGGCCCTGTCAGATAAAATGGCTATTGTGCCTTATTTTATATACACGATATTTTTGGTATAAAAGTCAAAACATGTGAATATTATTAAGGCAGTATTGAAAACCGCAGCGGAAGTTCCATTTGTGTCGGCGATATATTTTTCATTTAGGTAAATCCGAAATATGTAGGTATTTGTGTTGTGTTTACAGGACACATTTTACACTGTGTTGCATTTTTATCAAATGCTATCGGAGATTTTCTAAATTATATCCTAGCATAACTATTTCACACGAAATCCTTCATTAAAATCGCTTACGATTTATTGTTTTATATTTATCTCTTAGGAAAACAGAAGAAAGTTACTTCCCGACCAATTAAAACACTCTACTTACATTAATCCGGCGAACTCCATTTTTACAAAAAGGAAAGTTCCAAAACAAGTTACCCTAAAAAGCATAAATATCAATTGTGAGGACGGCTCGTCTAAGACGAATATCCAAACTGCCATGTATTTTCCTTCGCCGAGATTTGAATATGATCAGAGTCGTATATCTTCAAAATTGTACTATGTGTACTCTAAACCAAATAGAAATGTGGTTTGAGCTCAAAAGCATTTTATGGAACGCGAACAGTAGATCATAAATTGATATTGAAAACAAAATTAAAAGCAATATGTGACAGGAATATAATTGTAATGAAATATTTAAACAATTCCAATAACAAGTTTCATGGTGAAGTATTGTGAATGGATTATAAAACATGAATATTACGCCGCCATAATTTGAGCAACTCCACATTAAAAAATGACGATTCATTTAACAGTAACCATTACGGAATCGTTAAAATTTTTCCCTCGTGTATGGTAAACATGATTATATAAATGTTTATTCGCACGCACACAAAATCCGTTAAATGAAGCTTACACTTTGATATGATAATAAATTAAATAAACGTCATAAATACCGCGTCAAAATTAAATTAACGGATTATTTGCGTACGTAAATGTAAAGTAAGTGATTAAGCGTTTCCAACACGTGTTGGTTCCCAAAAGACTAATATGTTTTGTGGCTTAATTACTTTAGACAAAGCGGTGCACCGGTTTGGGGAAGATGAAGAAGAATCGCAGGTGTAAATGGCCGACTATTGCGCCTTCCATCACGGTTTGCCGTGGGAGTGCGAAAATCATACATAGAGCTAACAAAATTAGGTCTATTTTAGCGAGTATCGTTTAAAGGTTCCGGACGATTACCGCGTAGCGTTTTTGGTATAACTATGTCCCAAACACGAAACATTTAGAGCCAATTCCCAGCTGGCTTGTTGTATGAACAATTAAGAGTACCGACTTAACCCACGGGAAGAAACATAATGAATGTTTAGTGCTGCTAAGTGCTTTGTCTAATCCTGTATCGTTACTGAATCCACGGCCAGTGCTTACAGCGCATTCTAGATGCGCTCACTTGTTGAGTAATTTCCTTCACACTTTACAAAGAAAACGTTATTAAATTCAATTTTCTCTTTTCCTTGGCAAATTATTGCTGTGTTCAAACGAGGATCCTCATTCAACCGTAGCCATTATAGTCCGATTAGAGTATAGAGGCTTACCTGAGTAATAACGAAATGAGCAAGAGCATGCTCTATCGGGTGTAACAACGTATCGTATAAGACAAGAGTAGCTCGTTCGCCATAATGATCGTTGCGTGCGGCGCGTCAAACATGTAAGCAAACAAATTTGGAACGCCTGAGTAAATACGACTGCGAAATACCTTCGCCCGGGCCCCGTTAGTGTATGGCGCGGTATGTACAGTTGGATGTAACGTTGAATTTGCTGAGTATCATCGTTTCTACAAAGCTTTTGTTGATAATGAAATACAAATAGTATCCTTCAGTCAACTACGGTGCAGTGGGTTTTGTGAAGAATATCCGCGTATTTACATAGGAAAGTCGAGAAAGCTTAAGAGGTTGCAGTAAAATAACTGTTATTTTTATATATTGTTAGGGAAGCTCAGCAAAGATCTATTTGCTTATATCTAAAGCAAAACAATACGCTTTGTGGCGGCTTGGATTTAGAGCGAGGAATAAATTAATTTAAATTAACTAAGAGAAAAGGGTCTAAGAAATTACTAGGCTGTTCGGTCGGAAGCGCGCGATTCTATTTTAATAGGAAGAGACAAAGGTGGGTAGAATGGGATGGAGGTTGTTATTGTTTAATAAATTAATATAATTTACGACTGTACTCACAACGATAACATTAACGTGTAGTAATTATGAAATAAGAATAGTAGTAACTTAAATAAGATATGATACATCTTATTATGATTTATAAAATATTTTATGTTAAGATACTCCGTTCCGTGCTTTCCCCCGAATTCTAGACATTGTGTATGGAGCAAAGAAATGAAAATATTATTTCATTCCTTCAAGTGGCCATCGAACCTACAACTGTCGCGTTACAGTCACACGCTTGTGCCTCTCTATGTAATATATTGAAGTCCAAGATAGACAAAACAATGATGTTTTATAACAAGGCGAAATATACAAAATTTGCAAGTTGAAGACATAAATAGAAACAGCGGAGGAACTCGGTGCATTAAGCAACAATACGTAGAATGCAGGGTTGCGCATATATTAGCGTCTTGTCCTTTGGCGAGATATCTAGGAAGTTTGCCGTGGCCCACGACGATTTACATGGCTTCCGAAATAGTAAGGCTCGCCAAACGGGCTAGGAGCTAGGATAGCAAATGTTACTTACTTTTGCACGAATAGTTTTGCATTATATTGTGTAAAATATTCACATTATTGTCCATCACTGAACAACCGTAGGTACTAAATTATGGAAATAATTTAGTAACAGTGCAAGGCGGTGCAATATCTTAGAAGATGATACATGTACGATGTATAGTTGGCAAGATGTTGGTTTTGAGTTTAACATTTATCTACTCAAGTGCATTAAAAATAGTATTAACTGTACAAAAGAAAGTCGAAAAGTAATCTATATTTATACATTAAAAATCAAATCAAATCAGCTTCTACTATATTCCTCATACAGCAAGTAGGCAGAGGGAACCTAATGTTAAGACACTCCATTCTCCTCTTTATATTTATATATATAAATACAAAAAGAGAAATAAAATCATGTTAACATCTAGATAAATTAAAAAGACTATTCTCATTACGCTAACGAGGCACACTATCTAACCAAAGCTCAGTTGCCAAATTACGCGATTTGCTTTTAAACGAAACTTACTTTAATCTAACGTAAACTACCAATGTTTAAAATTTAAAGGACAGTCTAAAACATTTATAGAAAGTATGTCTTTAAGATATTTATTAAATAACAATTGAACAAGCATCTGATTCTAATCGTGTGGGTTCGATCCGCACTCGAAGAACCTAAATATTTGATATTTTTATTTCTTCATTTCGTAAGGCAAGGCGCCGCGTTGAGGTTTGCTTATTCTCTGATGTGTGCGAGACACATAATTGAACCCATTAAAAAAAGAAAAACGTCATACATAATGACAATAATATTATAATGAATTTACATAGGTATCATACACTTATTAAAAGCCAAGAACGTATGCCTTAGTGGTCAGAGTGCTTGGACGGTGTCCAAAGAGGCGCGGGTTC